>CAIGQV010019088.1:11177115-11193639 GCA_903798115.1 Danio jaintianensis
TGTTTGTATGATATTGTTATCGTGTTATGATGGTTGCTAGGGTGTTGCAAGTGTTTTGTTTTTCTTTATTTTGATGTTGTTCTGTTATGCTGGCTGGAAGTGTGTTACTAAGTTGTTCTGAGTGTTTCACCATGCTGTCATTGTGTTCTGGTTGGTCGCTAGAGTGTTACTAAGTTGTTCTGAGCGTTTTCATTATATTGCTATAGTGTTCTGAGGTGTTCTTGAGTACTATTATCAAGATATAGTGTTTAGGTGGTTGCTAGGGTGTTGTTAATGTTTTATAATTTGTTACTTTAGTGTTTTGATGGTTGCTAGGGTATTGTTGAGCTGTTCTGACGATTTTCGTGGAATTGTTATTGTGTTTTGATGGTTGTTAGGTTGTTGCCATTTTTTTTATTGCACAGTTATTATGACGGCTGGTGAAGTGTTACTAAGTTGTTCTAAATGTTTTACCATGTCGTCATTGTGTTCTGCAGTTGCTAGTGCGTTACTAAGTTGTTCTGAGTGCCTTCATCATATTGTTCTGAGGTGTTCTTGAGTACTTTTATCAAATTATAGTGTTCTGGTTGTTGCTAGGGTTTTGCCAATGTGTTCTGAGGGATTTTATTTTGTTATTGTGTCCTGGTGGTTGATAAGGTGTTGCTAATGTTTTATAATTTTGTTACTATAGTGTTCTGATGGTTGCTAGGGTGTTGCAAGTGTTCATTTTTTCTTTATTTTGCTGTTATCGTGTTATGACAGCTAGTAGTATGTTACCAAGTTGTTCTGAGTGTTTTACCATGTTGTCATTGTGTTCCGGCTGTTGCTAGGGTGTTACTAAGTTGTTCTGAATGCTTTCATCATATTGCTATAGTGTTCTGAGGTGTTCTTCAGGTGTTCTGACTTCTTGAATGATATTATTGTGTTCTGATAGTTGCTAGGGTGTTGTTAAGGTGTTTCTGACTGTTTGGATGATATTGTTATTGTGTTCTGATGGTTGCTAGGGTGTTGCAAGTATTTGTTTTTCTTTATTTTGCTGTTATTGTGTTATGCTGGCTGAGAGTGTGTTACTAAGTTGTTCTGAGTGTTTTACCATGTTGTTATTGTGTTCTGGCTGGTTGCTAGGGTGTTACTAAGTTGTTCTGAGTGTTTTCATCAGTGTTCTGAGGTGTTCTTGAGTACTTTTATCAAGTTATAGTGTTCTGATAGTTGCTAGGGTGTTGCCAAGAAACGATTTTATCATTATGTTAGTGTTTCACTGGTTGCTAGACTGTTAATAAGTTATTCTAAGTGCTTCACGATGTTCCTATTGTGTTTTGTTTTTAGCGTTGTTGTTTTTTTTTTTTCGTTTTAATGGTTGCTAAGTTGTTCTAAGTGCTTTCTTCATATTGTTATAATGTTCTGACAGTTGCTAATGTATTGCTAAAGTTTTACATTTAGAGTACTTTTATTTACAGTGTTTAAATGGTTGCTAGGGTGTTGCTAAGATGTTCTGACTATTCATTATGTTGATATGGTATTCTGAATGATTGGTTCAAGTTTTGACATGCTGTTTGGTGTTTTGAATGGTTGCTAGTGTGTTCTGACTGTTGCTAGGAAGTGTAACAAGTGCATTAAATAATGTTACTGTAGCATTCTGGATGGTTGCCAGTGTATTGCCACTAAATTGTTTGTGAGTTTCTATTTTTAGCTAGATTTGCATCAAATTAAGGGGAAAAATGCCTCTAAATATCAGAAATATTCTAACGGTCGGTACTTTTGTGGCATATCAGCTTAATGAGGACAGAAAATGACTTAATGCTGGAAGCTTTAGCGTCAAGATGATACAGTGTGGAGTTTCATGATGCAAAATTCTGCTTCCTTACCTCATTCTCATAATGTTTGACTATCTGTAAATCTATGAAGTCCTCTTTATCTTCTCTGTTCAACACAGCATCCAGACCTCCAGCCAGAGGAGGAGACAGATGATCGTGAAGATCATCAGCTGTAAGTGACAGAAGACAACAATCATTAATTTTCCTTCAGCTTAGTCTCTTATTTATCAGGGGTCGCCACAGAGGAATGAACCGCCAACTATTCCAGCATATGTTTTATGCAGTGGATGCCCTTCCAGCCACAACCCAGTACTGGGAAACACCCATACACACACACACTCATACACTACGGCCAATTTAGTTCATCCAATTCACCTATAGCGCATGTGTTTGGACTGTGGGGGAAACCGGAGCACCCGGAGGAAACCCACACCAACACGGGGAGAACATGCAAACTCCACACAGAATTGCCAACTGGCCCAGCCGGGGCTCGAACCAGCGACATTCTTGCTGTGAGGCGACAGTGCTAACCACTGAGTCACCATGCTGCCCACTGAAGACAACAGTTGAGGACAATTATGATTATTAGTAGACTTAAAATTGATATGCTGGATTTTTTTTTTTATTAGCCAAATAAAATATAAAATTTTGACTCTGTAACTTAACTATAAGAATTTGAAGATGAAGCACAAAATATTTAACAAATAATCGAAACAAGCTACAATTAAAGCAATAAATGTTAAACTAATTGAAAATATGAAAGAAAATATTTTATTAAGAGATCAATGGCCGCAGCCATATCACCCTGCATCCCAAGACCGGTTACTCACTGAAGCTAAGCAGGGCTGAGCCTGGTCAGTACCTGGATGGGAGAGCACATGGGAAAACTAGGTTGCTGTTGGAAGTGGTGTTAGTGAGGCCAGAAGGGGGCGCTCAACCTGTGGTCTGTGTGAGTCCTAATGCCCCAGTAAAGTGAAGGGGACACCATACTGTCAGTGGACGCCGTCTTTCGGATGAGACGTTAAACCGAGGTCCTGACTCTCTGTGGTCATTAAAAATCCCATGGCACTTCTCGTAAAGAGTAGGGGTGTAATCATGGTCTCCCAATCACCTCCATCCACTGAATTGGCTCTATCACTCCACATATAGCTGGTCTGTGGTGAGCGCACTGGTGCCGTTGTCCTGTGGCTGCCGTCGCATCATCCAAGTGGATGCTGCACATTGGTGGTGGTGTGGAGAGCATTTTATTTTATTTATTTTTTAAATATGTATTTATTTCATTTTAATTATATTAATTTGATATTTTTATGATTTATTTATTAGCTTCGGCAATAAAACTTAAAAAATAAATGTTAAACTAATTGAAAATATGAAAGAAAATATTTTATTAAGAGATTAATAAAACATACATCCCATAACATGCATTTAAACAAAATAAATAAATATTGATCTATCTTTTTTTTTTTTTAAATAGCATTTTATTTGATTTATTCTTTAATTATGTATTTATTTATTCACTTAATTTTAATTATATTCATTTGATTTTTTTTTATGATTTATTAGCTTCTTAACTGGTAATAACGATTAAAAACAACCATTTTAAGTGGCAATTGCGTGTTAACTATTTTTATATCTCTGATTGTGATTATGTAAGTCATTGTCAGAATTATATTATATCACTCACTTACTCACAGTAAAGCAGCTTACCGTTGAGGTCCAGAAAGATGACTGGGATGTGGGTCTCCATTCCTGGCACAGGAACCCTGCAGGAACAGGAACCAGGTTAATGTACCCAATTAATGCTTAAAATGGGTTTTATTCTCAATTCTTTGGGTTTAAAGAAATGAAAAGTCGTCATTTACTCATCCTCCACTTGTACCAAACCTGTTTGAGTTTCTTTCTTCTGTTGAACACAAAGGAAGATATACTGAAGAATGCTGGAAAAACAGCCATTGACTTCCATTGTATTTATTTTTGTTCCTACTACTGACGTCAATGGCTGTTTTTTTACCCAACATTCTTCAGAATATGTTGTTTTGTGAAATTGCTAAAAATGTAGACCTTGAGCGTGTGTAAATAAAAAAATGTTGTTGAACTATTCCTCTAAGGTTCTGGTTAGTTGAATGACTGATCAATCATAATGGACCCTTTTCACATTCTCTCAGCAGCGCAAGTCGTCATTGTTGAGTAAACTTAGAGTGCAGTGAATGGGAGAGTACAACAAATGTTTGTGAAAAGGGTCCATTATATCTTGCGACCAGCAACGAATAAAATATTCAGGCTGTGCATCATTAGCTATGTTTCCATCCAAAGATGCAAATTAGATTTATGTGCAAAACTTACTTACTTACTTAATGTGAATAAAGCTGCGTTTCCTTCCAATAAGCCAAAGAGAACAAAAAATCATCTCTTCCTGATAAACTGGCACCACATATCAGACAGAAAATGTATGTTTATAGTTTAGAAAAATATAGCCACTGTCTGCCTTTTTTTTCCTATAATAAACAAGTTGTGCCTCAGAAGACAAAATGCAATAAACACGCAATGGTGTGAGATGCTCTTTGGAAGTGCAGATGCTCAAGAAAGTTCTGGAGGCAGTAATAATAAAAATAATACTGAACCGCTTTGATGATGGACTTTTGAGGGATTTTAGAATGAACAAAACCACATTTCAGATATTTTATAATGTGCTTGCTTCGCTGGTTTGTCCATTAATGAGCCCCTATTATGCATTATAAAAGGTCATATTTTGGTTTTGCTCCAAAAAGGAGCATAAAATTAGGTGAAAATAGATGGAAACATAGCTAATCACCAGACCCACATGGAATATGTGCGCACAGAAATCCATAAAAAAATTCTGCACATAATTGAGGCGATTTATTAGCTTATTTATGCAAATGTTTATTCAGTTTATTTACAATACGGTTTGTAAAGTAATATTTTCTGTCTTTTAGTAGATATATTATATGAGACTTGCTTTGTTTACCAAACAAGTTGATCTAATTAGATTTGCATCATAAACCTTAAACAAATGTTCAAAAATTTCATGTGTTAAGTTTTTAGTTACTATGCTCTCAAAATAATTTTGAATAATGTTATTTATATATATATATTTACTTTTTAACAAAATTGTGCAGAAATAGCAAAAAATGTCTGCAGATTCTATCTGGCCCTGCTAATCACTCACCACTCGGCTGGGGCTCCTGGGATCCCGCTGCCAGCAGAGGGCACCAGCACAGAGTTTCTCTCCTCTGTTAGGGTCAGACGACACTCCAGCAGCTGAGACTCGCTCTCCACGTCCTCCTCTGACTTATCTACATGTACCAGAAGAAAGAGTTACGTCTGAGAATTTATCAACCCATAATGCAGTTCATCTAAATCAGAGATGGTGCCCTCTTACTCTGCTTGCCAACAAGTTTCTGGAGACGCTGGTCTAGATATTCCTGACGCTGAGTCAGAGCTGTGAGCCACTTAGCCCTCAGCCTCTCCAGATCAACCTCCTATAGAACACACACACATTTTTTTTATTATTTAAAAAACAAATAAGTAAAAATAAAATAAAATTACAGTAATAAACAAAAGTGACAACACTAGTGGTTCACAGATGTTAATACGCATGACAGATTATGTATATATGTAATACATTCATTACCTGGTAACTGTCCATATCTTTATCTCCCACCTGCACAAAAAAAAAACCTCAGAGTCAAAACCTAAACTCATAAGTAAACACACACACGTCTCATTCACCAATAATAACTGTGTATAATCGATCATGAGTGTAGAGATTTTTCCACTGGGTTTAGCATGTGTGGAATGTAGATTTTGCTCTTATTCTGATGTTGATCAATGCAAAAGACATGGCCATCCACCAAGAGGTGCTTAAATGATGCATTCAAACTATGCATGCACAAAACACTGAATTTTTAAGATTTATGTAGAACGGATCACTTATTATACTTTTTTATTTTAAAAACGTTTTATGACTTAAATAATTAGCATTATTTTGCAATAATATGCATTAAATAATTTTAAATTATATATTTTAAAAATGTAAAATTTAGCAAATTAATGATTTTGATTACACACAGTACATGGTTCAAAATACATACTCAAAATTACAAACAAAAAAAATATTTGATGACTTGCTAGTAAAGCAACATTTGTGAAATAATAATGCATTTAAAGTCAAATAATAACTACACACAAAAGGTGAAAAATGTAAACGTGACCGTAAATTAAGAAAAATTAAAAAATAATAATAAAAGAACAAATAATAAAAGAACAAAATGCAATAAAAACAACAAATAAATAAAATACAATTAATCAATTAATTAATTTTAAAAAAAGAATAAGAAATTTTAAAATAAATAAATAAATAAATATATATATATATATATATATATATATATATAATTAAAAAATAATATAAATTTCATATAATATCATATCTATTTATTTATTTTACTAATTAAAATGACAAAACAAAATCAATAAACTAATACTAAAATATTAATATATTTTATATATATATACCCTCTGTGTGTCTGTGCTTTTGGCAGGTCGAGCCTGCTGGACCTCCACATTCCCCATAGAGATGTTGAGCACAGACTCGGTGATCAGAGGCAGAGTTCCAGAGTCCTGCACTGACCGAACCTCCACATGAACACGCCGGGACTGACCCTAAAACAGGGTAATTATTTTGACGCATTATTTTGTGGTCAGGTCTTCAATATGGATCAAGAAGTTGGAGTCCACACAGACCTGTTTGAGCTGAAAGATTCCTCCAGTACAGACGTCTTTAGCTGGCTGAACCTCCACCGGCACAAACACTCCAGTGTCGTTGAGCTCCAGGACCTGAACCCAGAGCTCCAGTCTGCGGGTCACTTCACTCCACCTGCACAACACACAACAAAGCACAGAGCTCAGGGTGGAAAATTTATATTAGAGAACAAAATACTACACAGTATTTTATGTAAGCCACACAGTTCAGAGACTCCCAAATTCAAACTTTTTTTTATTTCCCAATATTTGAGATATTTTTCAATTATTTGAGCAAGGCAAGGACATATTTTCATAGTATTTCCTGTTATATTTTTCTTCTGGAGAAAGTCTTATTTCTTTTAGTTTGGCTGGAATAAAAAAATATATATAAAAAAAGTAAAACTTATTATTAGTCCATATATTATTATTATTATTATTATGTTAAAATTGGGTTGACGAAATCTCCTTACTGTTAAACTGCACTTAGTAAATATTTGAAAAATAATATTTCAAGAGTTCGCACTTAGATATTGTTTGATAGTAATAGCAGGTTTGGCATGCTATCCCGGGAGAGAACCCTGAGCTCGGAGATAATTGAGCCCAGGGCTCCCGCCTGGTCGATAAGCAATAAGGGGGTACGAGATCAGGTTGTTCTCGAGAACTCCCCCTGGCAAAGAAGGAGAAAAAAGGGGGAAGATGGGGTGGATGGGGGGTTTCTTCGAAAACAAAGATAAGGGAATGATTTTAGATGGGCTACTTATAGTGAGTTTAGACTCGTCTGATTGGCTTACTAATGATTACAGATGAGAGTCCAGCTGTGATCAATCAAATCACGTGCTCCTCTCGAAATTAGTTTGTGAAACTTCACGTGTGTAAAAAATGCATAAAAAGTTAAATAAAAAAATACACACAAAAGGTGACAAATTAAATTGTGGCCTTAGTAAAAAACTGAAATAAGCAAAACCGTAAATTAAGAAAAATAAATGATAAAAATAAATTGTAATAAAAGAAATAAGAAAAAAATTATAAGAAAAATACATTTAAAATAATTAAAAAAAAAGATTTTTTATATACACTAATTAAAATGACGAAACAAAATTACTAAACTAATACTAAAATATTAACACATTTAAAAATGACACGGTGCGGCGGCGCAGTGGGTAGCACTGTCGCCTCACAGCAAGAAGGTGCTGGTTCGAGCCTCGGCTGGGTCAGTTGGCAATTCTGTGTGGAGTTTGCATGTTCTCTCCGTGTTGGCGTGGGTTACCTCTGGGTGCACCGGTTTCCCCCAAAAGTCCAAAGACATGCGCTATAAGTGAATTGAGTAATCTAAATTGTCCGTAGTGTGTGTGTGTGAATGAGAGTTTATGGGTGTTTCCCAGTAATGGTTTGCAGCTGGAAGGGCAACCGCTGCATAAAACATATGCTGGATAAGTTGGCGGTTCATTCCGTTGTGGCGACCCCTGATGAATAAAGGGACTAAGCCGAAAAGAAAATGAATAAATGAATGAATGCTTGACGCATGAAATAATATGGAGAGGTGGTTTTAATGCAGGTCTGTTTTGAGTAAGAATTTTTACATTAAATGTCACATGATGACAAGTAAATAAATAAATGATTGAATTTACAACATTTTATATTAGAGTTTTAATTTGATTTAAAATCATTAATTAATTAACATTTTTATTACTATTTCGTAAAACAATTAATAATCTCCAGCTCAATCATGATCTTCTGCAATTTAACTATCTAGTGCTAAGAAAAGAAAAATTCTATAAAAATTTATAATGCAAATATACCTTTCTCTGAGAGAGCGAGTCTTGGCCTGAATCACCCCCAGGTCCCAGAGAGCCAGATTCCTGCGCGGATTTGCCTGTTTGTGACCATAAACCTCCACAGCCACGGCGCCCTCCATCAGAAACTCCTGGAAGTCTTCAGTTATGGCCACTTCCAGAGTCTAAAGATGCAGAAAAAGACACGTGACCAAAAGTACACAAAGGAAAAAATCGGAATCAGATATACTCTCCAAGTGTGCGCAAACATACAAGGAATTGTTTGTGTTTTTTTTTGGTATGTACATATATATGTACAAGGAGAGAAATAAATGTCACAAATGTAGTGTTTTATGTGATGAACTGAGACCTTGCAGTTGTCGAACACCACCAGACTCTGTGGTTCTCTGCTGCTGGCAGCGGACAGACCCACTTCAGGAGCAATAAACACCGGCTCCGGCTGATCCCAGAAATGATACTGACAGAACACAAAGTTGGAGAGATGCTGAGGAAGACCCGTGGCCTGCAACACCTTGATCTGGAAAGAAATGAAGAAAAGGCCAAGTTACACCTCTGCCCTACAAAGGTAAAACGCAGTAACTACACACTTGGTCAAAATTGAGTTAAAGGGACAGTTCACCCAAAAATTTATATTTCCTGTTAATTTCCTCACCCACAGGCCATCTAAGATTTAGGTGCCTTTCTTTCTTCAGTAAAACATTAAAGAACATTTAAGCTGAATCTGTGGTTCTTGGTAATTCATATAATATCAGTGAATGGTGACAGGTTTTATAGATTAAAAATAAACACATACAAACAAGTCCAAATCAACAGTCAAGAACTCAACAGTCACTGAGTTCTTGTAAAGCTAAATGATCACTCCGTGATCCGCTCACACCATTATTTACAATATTATTAGCTTTAATCCACAGCCTGCTCAAACAGTTATCTGTGAATGTAGTCCGATTGTAGTCTGGTCTTTTTGATGATGAAAGGTCAGGTGATGCAGTTTGTTGTTATTGGTGTTGTTATTGGTGATGGCATCACCAGCCCTCGTGCTTTCGTCAAAGCGACCGGACTACATTCACACATCCGCCTAATTTAAGTCTAATTTGATGCTTCATCTAATAACTGACCGTGCAGGTGAGTTTGCGTTCCTGCATTTCGCTCTCTGGACTCCTCTCCGAGTCTCCGGTGTCTGTCTCACACTCCTCCAATCCTCCACTCAAACGCTCTACTTCAACATGAAGACGACCAGACACCTAAAACAAACAAAATGACTTAACAGAATATGAAAGCAACTTAACAACATACATTGCCTATAGAAAATCATCATACCCTGTGAAAATCGATGCCTTTACTCACATTACACACCCTGCTTTTTAAAAGACCTTCAGGATAAAGTGGTAGAAAGGCACAGGTTAGGAGAAGAGGCTACAAAAACATTTCAAAGGCTGGAAAAGTTATTTGATTTCAGGCAAATAAAGACAAATAAACAATATTTCATGTGTTAGACAAATAAAGTCATTATTTCAAAGAGGTATGGTGGTTTTCTATAGGCACTGGAAATAAGTTTACAACCCTAAAACGTTTGAACCCCGGTATCTGCTGCTTGCAGCAATAGTTTGATGCACCAGGCATTTTGTCAGAAATACTTATAGGCTTTATATGTTTGTTTCTATTTTTGTTTATATAACTCCTATTCTCATTTATAGTGCTTCATTTTCGCACTGACATTTAATATCTCTTGTTCAAATAGATTATGAACAGCAGCTACACTAATTATTTTCTTTATTCCCTATGCCCCCCCCCTTGGGATGCCCATACTGAGCCCTCTAGAGACTGTGCAGCGGCATTGATGGGATCCAAGACCTGTGAAGAGATGATGCCAACCATCGAAGCCAACCACTTCAAGGACAACACATACACTTAATACACAAATACACTTCATTAAACATGTACACATAGACATCACCTACATGATATTTAACTGCAGGTTAATGATGTCTGTATATAATAACTTACATTTGATGTAATGTAATAATGTGCACCTTTTGTACAGCTGCGTTGAAACAATTATTATTGTAAAAAGCGCTATACAAATAAACTTCAATTTAATTTAATATATATATATATTTTTTATATGAGCATCCATTTGCACTGAAGAAGAGACTCAAGCTATATTAAGAAACCTAACCATCCGGAACATACAGTTGAAGTCAGAATTAGGCACTGTGAGCCAGCGATAGTTAATGTGAGCGCACACCTCCCCCTTCTGGTTGATGATGGGCACTGCGTACTGCAGCTTGACCTCATACAGCAGGCAGGACAGGAAGACATTGGCCACACCAATCAGACTGTGGTTCTCCTGCTCGTCGAAGAATGGATCGGCACGCTTGAAGTATGAACGCATGGCCTGAGCAGAGAGATAGAGGAAGGTGTGAACATTTCATAACAGAGATTGAATTTCTCTATTAAAACAGTATATTTTGCAAAGTTAAGAATAGGCTTATCTAACAGATGCTGGAGAGAGTGTGGGTAAAACCACTCTCATATCTTTTGGTATTACGCAAAACTCCAACAGTTTTGGGAAGACGTCTATAAGATATTTGGAGATGTATTTTATACTGATAATCCAACTGTGGGTGTGATACCTGAAAGCACGGAGGAAAGGAGAATGAACCATCTTCTTCAAATATTGTCTTCTGCAGCACTAAAATGCATTACATCTAACAGGCTCAGATCTGACCCACCCACATTTGAACAATGAATTAGAAAAGTTCTAGAAATTTCTGAAATGGAAAGAATAACTTTTTCTCTTAGACTTCAGATGAATATCTTTGAACCAAGATCCAATCTTAAAACTAGAGGTGTGAACCTACACTGGTCTCACGGTTCGGTTCGGTTCCGATTATCATGCCATCGATTCGGTTCAATTCGATATCTCGGTGCATCACGGTGCATTGACGACGCTTTCAATACACAATTTTATATTTTACTTCACAGCACAAGAATTCTTGTATTAAAATGTATAAATATGTTTATATTTATATATTATTTGTAATACAATTTTGTTCTTTAATACAAACAGTCAGAACTGTACCTTTAAAAACTCAAGTACATGCACAGAACAACATGAGCATTTATAGCAAATAAACAAATGTAAATATCCTGCTTGCTTTATGAGCCCTGTCGACAGGTTCTTACACCCCTATGATTGGTCACATGCTCAACAGAAAGGGCTGCGATTGGCTCTAACGCTCTGGCGCTGTTCACCGATGATAAACGGCAGCAGTGATCATAGCTGATCCATTATAGATGGCGTCGCGGTGGAGAAAACTCACTCTGCAGACACGCTCCTGTCTGTATCCAGAAGTAACGCTATAACAGCCGAGAGGAGAGGAAAAGTCACGCCAGCAGGTCAAATTGCCACAGTGAGAGAGAGAGAGAAATGGAGTTTACTTTCATTTTCTCCACAGCAGTGAAATAGGGGCTTCTGCTGTAACTTCAGTGTCAGTGAATGAACACGTGAAGCGAATTGTGCAGAGTTTCTGCGTTTTTAAGTAGTTGGAGCGTTTTAATTACTCGCCTCCCTCGCCATAGTATTCTACCATGACATAGCACATATGAGATCAATGACGTCAGTACGTAATAACCGGTTATGATCTATTACTGAACCGATACCGAATTGTGCGCGTCTGCATTGCGGTGCACTGAAGAAATAATTAATTTTGACACCCCTACTTAAAACACATAATTAACTTTATACATATAATGTGGATTTTGTAAACTACTATATTACATTGCCAGTTTATGGATCTTCTCTCCTCCCTTCTTTCCTTTTAAACATTTATTTAATTAAAAGTTCATTTTTTTTACCCTATACACAGTGGGTACGGAAAGTACTCAGACCCCCTTAAATGTGTCACTCTTTGTTATATTGCAGCCATTTGCTAAATCTCCAAATATTTTATATTATATTTATTTTAATTTGAGTTTTCATAGCTTTATTCAGGAATATTTAAATATACAACATTTAAATGATGAAAAGCATTTGCAACCATTTCCAATATACTACTGAAGGTAAAACAACACTTATAAATATATCACATTTACAACATGAAACACAATTTTAATCAATAATTAAGAATATTAAAATGACAAAATAGCATTTATTCATTCATTCATTCATTCATTTTCTTTTCGGCTTAGTCCCTTTATTAATCAGGGGTCGCCATCACTGGGAAACATCCATACACACTCATTCACACATACACTACGGACAATTTTAGCTTACCCAATTCACCTATACCACATGTCTTTGGACTTTGGAAATCCACACGAACACGGGGAGAACATGCAAACTCCACACAGAAATGTCAACTGACCCAGCCGAGGCTCGAACCAGTGACCTTCTTGCTGTGAGGCAACAGCGCTACCCACTGTGCCACCGCGTCGCCCAAACTAGCATTTATAAAACTTTCAAACTCATGGATAATGTTTAGCTCCCCCTATTGGTGGAATCAGACAACTGAATGCTCATCTAGAAAGTAAAAGTGTGTGTGTGTGTGTATACCAAGTTTAAGTTCAAATTATACATATTGATTACACCAATATATGCAATTAACCGACAATAGGACAAATGTATTTTTTGATCACGTTTGACCCAATATATACCGATGCAATACAGTTACCTTTAATACATTATTGTGCGCCCGTATTAATTTTTCTCCAAACAAATCAATGAATATCATGCATTTTTCCCATGAGCTACAGAAAACATCCAATCTTCTATAAAATCTACCTTTGTTACTAAACGTAAAAAATCTGCCGCAAAAATTCTGTAAATTCTTCTAATGTAGGAGCATTAAGGTGAAATTTACATACCGGATCATCCTCATCATAGTCTTTCCACTCCTGGTAGAGTTCCCTCATGTCCACCAGCCGGTTCTCGATCTTCTCCAGCGCCCAAATCTGCTTTCCTTTACTCTTTCTCCTCACTTCAATCGCCGGCTCGCTCAGAACTGTGTCCCGCTGCAGGAATTGAGCACATACAGTTAAAGTCGGAATTATTTGCCTTCCTGAAATATTAGCCACCCTTTATATATTTTCCCCAAATTTACATTTAACGGAAAGAAGATTAACACATTTCTAAACATAATAGTTTTAATAACTAATTTCTAATAACTGATTTCTTTTATCTTTGTCATGATGACAGCACATAATATTTGACTTGATATTTTTCAAGATACTAGTATTCAGCTTAAAGTGACATTTAAATGCTGAACTAGGTTTATTAGGCAAGTTAGGGTAATTAGGCAAATTGTTCTGTAGACAATCGAAAAAAAAAATGCTTAAGGGGCTAATAATATTGACCTTAAAATGGTTTTTAAAAAAATAAAACAAAACTAAGTATCTAGAGTGTAAGTGTCCAGAGTTGAACAGTTGACTTGAAGCCGTTTTGAAGCCGGTTGCTTGTTCTGGCAGGGTCACTTTTAGCTTAGCATAATGAATTGAATCAGATTAGACCATTAGCATTTCTTAAAAAAAAGAAAAAAAAAAGAAAAAGTTTATCAAAGTTTTGATAATTTTCCTATTTAAAGCTCGAGTCTTTTGTAGTTACATTGTGTAACAATCCCTTCAGAAAATGAAAAGTTACTACTTTCTAAGCCAATATTTATAAGAACTATACTCTCAATGTCAAGAAACTCTGCCGTAGCATTGCCTGCACCAGGGATAGTGATATTACGCTCGCTCTCCATCAGATAAGCTCAAGTTTTAAATAGGAAAATGATTAAAACTTTTTTTACATTTTTGAACGAAATGCTAATGGTCTAATCTGATTCAATCCATTATGCTAAGCTAAGCTAATAGTGACCCCGCCAGAACAAGAAATCAGCTGAATGGATTCAAAAATGATTCAAGTCAACTGTTTAACAGTTTAACAAAATTGTTCATTTTTATTTTATGCCAAAAATATATTAAGAATATTAAGATCTTACTCCATGAACACATTTTGTACATTTTCTAACGCAAGCTTAATTTTTTTTTTAAAAATATGCATTGCTAAGAACTTAATTTGGGCGACGCGGTGGTGCAGTGGGTAGCGCTGTCGCCTCACAGCAAGAAGGTCACTGGTTCGAGCCTCGGCTGGGTCAGTTGGCATTTCTGTGTGGAGTTTGCATGTTCTCCCAGTGTTGGCGTGGGTTTCCTCCGGGTGCTCCGGTTTCCCCCACAAGTCCAAAGACATGCGCTATAGATGAATTGGGTAAGCTAAAGTTGTCTGTAGTGTATGTGTGTGAATGAGATTGTATGGATGTTTCCCAGTGATGGGTTGCAGCTGGAAGGGCATCCGCTGTGTAAAACATATGCTGGATAAGTTGGCGGTTCATTCCGCTGTCGTGACCCCAGATTAATAAAGGGACTAAGCCGGAAAGAAAATGAATTAATGAAGAACTTAATTTGGCCAACTTTAAATGTGATTTTCTCAATATTTTATTTTATTTTTTGCATCCTCAGATTTTCAGAAAGTTGTATCTTATCCAAATATTGTCATATCCCAAAAACATATACATCAATGGAATGCTTATTCAGCTTTAAAAAAAAATCACTTATGGCTGGTTTTGTGATCCAGGGTCACACGATAAACACTAGAGTTCTAAAGTTTTTGAAAGAAGTCACTTCTGCTCACCAGTGCTTCAAAACAGTAATACTGAGAGATATATTATTACAATTTAGAAGCACAGCATTTGGTTTAAATAACACTGTAAAATGTCTTTCATTTCTGTGATGAGAGCTAAATTTCAATCATTTAAACAAAAATATTGTCATTAAGAGCTTTTTTTGGTCTTAAACTAACAAAAATATTTTCAGACATGTTTCATTCATTATTAGACAACCCAATACCAATGTTTTAACGTCATAAGAATCAATATTTGGTGGAATAACCTAGAGTTTCGATCAGAGTCTCTTATTTTTTCTTTCATAGCCATTTCAAGAGTTCACACTTAGATAATGCTCGACTATGATAGCAGGTTTGGCATGCTGTCCCGGGAGAAAACCCTGAGCTCGGAGATAGAGAAGCCCAAGGTTCCCGCCTGGTCAATGAGCATTAGGAGGGATATGAGATCAGGTATTTCTCGAGAGCCCCCTAGTTCGTTTTTAACCTATACTTTGATTAATATGGTGGTTCTGATTGATTCAGTATGTATGCGTTAAGTGCTTATGACTGTTATTACAATTCGCTTATGTACATGTTTTTAGACTGTGGGAGGAAACCGGAGTACCCGGGGAAAACCCTCGCGAACACAGGGAGAACATGCAAACTCCGAACAGAGATTACCGACTGGCTCAATTAGAACTGAGAGGCAGCAGCGCTGTAGTCGATCATATCACGTGCTCCTCTCGAAATTAGTTTGTGAAACTTCACATAGTTACAAAATAAAAACTTTATGACTTCTCTCCAATTAAAACTCAATAATATTTTCAGGTCTTCCATGACTGTAAAACATTAATGAAGAAGCTAAAAATGGTATGTTATTTAATGTCCTACTGAAGAACAAATGTCACCTGCATCTTCAATGAGCCCTTTAACTAAAGCATGAACAATAACTTCTAAATGCAAATCGAATTCTAAATGCTTTAACAATCAATCACACAGGTTTTTCCTGACCTTGCGGTTGGCGTTGAGGTTGGCAGCTGGTATCTGCAGCGTGACTTTATATTCGGTTTTCTTATTGAGCTCTTCAGAGATGAATCCAGCCTCCTGCACCAGCAGATTGGCCTTCACGATCTGTTCTCTGAGCTTTCGCAGACTTCTGCTCATCAAAACTTCCCTGAAACAACAATATTACACGGCTGTCTGGAATACTCACTTCTGATTGGTCAGTCACAACATTACAAGGTCTGTTATATACAGATAACAACTGCTAAATAACGCAGACTCATCCGGGAACTTGGAATCACCTTGATCGTCATATATCTATAGTAACCTTAAACTTACATCCACATTCAGATGCATCTGCTCATCAGTCGCATCTCAGTTTGTAACTGTTTGGCGCCGTGTTGTGAATGAATAATAGGTAGGTTATTGTAAACTCCATTCAGCCAATTTTGTTTCTGTCAGCTTTGTGTTTTTGACTGTTTGGTGCCATCTTGTGTCTGAATAATTTGCAGGTTAGTGTATACTCCATCAG
>CAIGQV010019088.1:11233707-11259188 GCA_903798115.1 Danio jaintianensis
TGTGTGTGTGTGTGTGTGTGTGTGTGTGTGTGTGTGTGTGTGTGTGTCTCAGGAGCTGTTTGGAGCGGTGCAGGTCATGCCGCTCAGTTCAGGATATTCTCTGGGCAGCTCAAACTGGATCATCCAATCACATTATGAGAAAGTATCGTACGTCTCTGGTTCATCTCTGCTCACCACACACCCACAGGTGACAACATGCACTCAACACATGCGCTCATGCTCACACACACATACACAGACACAACACCCAAACACAGTACTTGCGCGCGCACACACACATATGGATGTACACATTCACTCACATACATGCGCACACACACATATATGGATGTACACATTCATTCACTCACATTTATGCACACAATACTCGCACGTACACAGATACACAACACAGTATACGTACACACATTCACTCACATAAACATACACACACGTACACACTAACATACAGTTTTTTGATGCACAAAAGTCAGATGGAGTGTTTTGATAATATTTTTGATCCTTTTTAACGACACTTGACCGTAGCTGTTTATTAGAGGTGTGAACCTACACTGGTCTCACGGTTCGGTTCGGTTACGATTATTGTGCCATAGATTCGGTTCAATTCGATATCTCGATGCATCACGGTGCATTGATGATGCTTTCCATACACAATTTGATATTTGACTTAGCAAGTTAGCAACACAATAATTCTTGTATTAAAATGTATTATTTATAAATATATTTATATTTATATATTATTTGTAATACAATTTTGTCCTTTAATACAAGCAGTCAGATATATGAACTGTACCTTTAATTTGACCTGCTCAAAGAAAACACTCTTTTTGAATGTATAAAACAAAACTAAAGTACATGCACAGAACAACATAAACATCTATAGCAAATATACAAATGTAAATATTATCCCGCTTGCTTTTTGAGCGTTATTGAGTGAGTTCTTACACCCCTATGACTGATCACGCATCAACAGAAAAGGCTGCGATTGGCTCTAACGGCCAGCGCGGCTCTGTCGCTGTTCAGCAAACAGTGACACGGACACTGATAAAACAGTCGCTGTGATCAGCTGATCCATTATAGACGGCGACGTGGTGGAGAAAACTCGCTCTGCAGATAATCTGCAGGTAACGTTATTGTTGTAACAGCCGAGAGAGGAGATAAAACGTTACTTCACGAACACGCCAGCAGGTCAAAGGGGCCACAGAGAGTGAGAGAGAGAGAAAGCAGCTTTAATTTTTTCCTATTTTTTTCCTTCTGATGTACTTCCCTGTCAGTGAAAAACTGTCCAGCAAACTCACAAGCAGTGAATTGTGCACAGTGATATGCTTTTTACGTAGTTGGAGCGTATTAAATACTCGTGGTCTCCTCCCTCGCCATAGTAAGCTACCACAATATAACGCATATGTGATAAATGACGTCAGTACATAATAACCGGTTATGATTATTACTAAACCGATACCGAATTGTTTGCGTCTGCATCGCGGTGCATCGAAGAAACAATTAATTTTGACACCCCTACTGTTTATGGAGCATCAGAGATCTGAAATAATTTGTGTACTGAAGATGAACAGATGTCTCAAGGGATTGAAATGTGAAGTAATTAATAAAGGAATAACATTTTGGGATGAACTAACCCTTTAGGCATTGAAATTTGCATGATGTTTTAATAGAACAATGACATTTACAAGTCAGAAGATTAAAGTAGCATTGATTTAGCATGTCATGATCCCTTTAAATGGAATAAGAATGGAATGGAGTTGTGAATTGTTTGGTTTGAGATGTTTTGTGTGGTGTAATTCAGCCGATGGAGCAGAGCTCTCTGAAAAACAGCGACGTCCTCATCCTGACAGGCCTGACTCAGATCCCCACCGCCAACCCCGACGGCATGCTGGGAGAATTCTGCAGCAACCTGGGTGAGTCTCACACATTCCTGTCTGACTCACTGGGCTATGAGTAATAAGTAATCTCATTATTTACCGTAATCTAAATACGATGATATTATGATTAAGACGTTTTCATTATTGGGTTGCGGCTGGAAGGGCATTCGATGTGTAAAACATATGCCAGAGTAATAGGCGGTTCATTCCGCTGTGGCGACCCCTGATAAATAAGGGACTAAGCTGAAGGAAAATGAATGAATGTTTTCATGATTTGCTTTTAGAATATTCCTTTCATTTTCCATGTTATAGTACATAGATCGATTAAAGGCAGAGTATGTATTTTTGGCCACTAGAGGGCACGTATTCCCAACAAACAGTTGTAGTTTGATGAGGCTCTCCCTCGTGAAACTAATACAGAAATAACTGAAACTGCAATTCATCGAAATTCCACTAGGGCTCGCTCCAAAACAGAGCACATTTCTATTGACTCCAATGTTAAAACGGCCAACTTTACAGCAATAAAAAAAGCCTGGAACACAAAACGTTTTTGGTGTATACAGCATTACTCTTCATGACAACTGTGAGGAGGTGAATTTTTTTTTTTTATAACTCATATATATTAAGTCTTTAAATTCTGCATAATTAAGGGTGTGGCCATTTGAGTAACAGCTAGGTCTGCTGCTCGCCGTCACGTGACCTCACCTCTAGCTCCGCCCACGCCCCAGATCTTTGCCCATTTTCGGTTACCCCGGAGTGATGCCTGGACAAAATGGCAATGGTTGGCCCCACCCACTTGTAGCTTAATTTGCAGTCTTCAGAAACCTACGGGTGGCATCATGGACACGTCCATATCTTTTTTACAGTCTGTGGGCCATCACTGAGTGTGGAATCATGGGAGTTGTAGTCTTCATCATCCTACAGGACTGCAGAAATCATGTTAAACTATTTAGTACTTATTATCATGGTATTATGAAGCAGAGTAAGACTGAAAGCCGTGGAAGTGAAACAGGATATTATATATTGCAATGATATTACGGAGTTTCAGGATTATTTTCAGCCAATAGATTTGTGCCTGCTTTCCTTGATTATTATGCGACAATGAGAGTATAGTTCCTAGATATATCAGCCTAGAAAATAGCAATTTTTTCATTTACTCTTGGTCTTAGTACATAGTGTAACAACAGAAAAGTCAACCTTTAAATAGTAAAATTATCGGAACTTCTGTCATTTTTGAGCGTGACGCTAATGGTCTAATCTGATTCAATGATCTATGCTAAGCTAAGCTAAAAGTGCTCCCACCAGACCCGGAGATCAGCTGAATGGATTCAAAATTGGTAAAACTAAACTTTTTCATCTTGTGAAGATACAAAAGTATTGCTTTTATTCTTCTTCTAGCAAAACTATAGAGATACTTAAAAGTCAAACAAACCTAAAGTGTCCGTCGTTAATAAACGAAACATTGCAATGATAGTATAGTCATGTCGTCCTAGAAGATAGCAACATTCATTCAAAATATTTTGTGTCGAATTTTCCATTCGTTCCTTTTGAAAATTATTGAAAGACATTTTTTAGATGCTAATGGTCTAATCCGATTGAATGATCTATGCTAAGCTAAGCTAAAAAGGCTCCTGCCAGACCCGGAGATCAGCTGAATGGATTCAAAAAAGGTAAAACTAAAACCTTTTCATCTTGCGAAGATACAAGAGTATTGCTTCTATTATTCTTCTATCTAAACAAGAGAGATACCTAATATTCAAACAAACCTAAAGTGCCTGTATGTCGTTAATGAACGAAACATTTAGTCATTTGGCTGACGCTTTTATCCAAAGCGACTTACAAGTATTATGCAGAGGCCAATTATCACTGCAGAGCAAACGGGGGTAAGGTGTCTTGCTCAAGGACACTTCAGTCATTGTCTGCTGGCACTGAGATTCAACCCACAACCTTCTGCTTACAAGTCCAACTCTCTAACCACCAGACCACGACTAACCCTAAACATTGCAATAAGAGTATAGTTCCTAGTCATGTCGTCCTAGAAAATAGCAACATTCATTCAAAATATTTTGTGTGAAATTAACTGTTCCTTCCTTTTAAAAGTTATTGAAAGACGTTTTTGAGATGCTAATGGTCTAATCTGATTCAATGATCTATGCTAAGCTAAAAGTACTGCCGCCACACCCAAAGATCAGCTGAATGGATTCAAAAATGGTAAAACTCAACTGTTTAACTGCCTATTGGCGCAGTGGGTAGCACAATCGCCTCACAGCAAGAAGGTCGCTGGTTCGAGCCCCGGCTGGGTCAGTTGGCATTTCTGTGTGGAGTTTACATGTTCTCCCTGTATTCGCATGGGTTTACTCCGGGTGCTCCGGTTTCTTCCACAAGTCCAAAAACATGCGGTATAGGTGAATTAAGTAAGCTAAATTGTCCGTAGTGTATGTGTGTGAATGAGTGTGTATGGGTGTTTCCCAGTGATGGGTTGCAGCTGGAAGGGCATCCGCTGTGTAAAACATATGCTGGATAAGTTGGCAGTTCATTCCGCTGTGGTGACCCCAGATTAATAAAGGGACTAAGCCGAAAAGAAAATGAAGGAATGAATGAATTCCAAGAGTTCAGTCAAAGCAGGGTTCGCCTTCAGCCTGCGCGTGGTCGCATAGCCCTCGCCGTGGCCGTTGCTGACGCTGACCTCTCAAAAAACGTTGCAACGACGTGTAGCGCAAGCTCAGTGATTGGTCGGCTTGGTAGCGCTGATGAGTGTTAGCGGGGGGGAGAGCCGCGCGAGCCCGATGGAGCGCGTGTTTACAAGTGTCGAGTCCCGTGAAGGAGCTCTAGATGAAAACTGTTGTTTTGTGTTTACCTCATGATTAAAGTTGTTGCATGTCTGCCGGTTCCCGCCTCAAAATTAGTGAGTTTGAGCCACTTGTACATTAAGGTAGCGTTCAGAAAAAACAAAACACCTGCGAAGAAACTCGACACAGAGGAACATAAACACCTCACTGCCAGCTAGCGTTTCGGAAGTGTTATTGCAGAGCAACACAAATAGCGCGCAGAGGTATAAATGCACGGCAACATGCACTGCATGCGCAGTGGGTCACGCCGATCACTCGACGCAGAAGTATAAACCAGGCTTAAGGCACATTCAAATCAAGACTTAAAACACATCTGTTTAGTTGTGCCTTTACTGAATGAGCACTGTGCTACATCCCACAGATTGCACTATTCTGACTTTCTATTCTTTTTTATTCATTTAAAACCTTAATCTGTTTTTATTAACTTTTATTCTTTGTTGTTTTTATTTTTTATACTTGTTTCTTTTCTTGTTCATGTAAAGCACTTTGAATTACCATTGTGTATAAAATGTGCTATATAAATAAACTTGCCTTGCCTTGCTGATCGTGTGTTATGAATGAGAGCATCTAGGCGTCTGTAACCATCTGCTTCTCTCCTCTGTCAGCCATGACGGTCCGTGCCGGAGGGAACGTGTTGGTGCCCTGTTACTCCTCAGGCGTCATCTATGATCTGCTGGAGTGTCTGTATCAGTTCATGGACTCTGCCAATCTGGGAACCACACCGTTCTACTTCATCTCCCCAGTGGCCAACAGCTCGCTGGAGTTCTCGCAGATCTTCGCTGAATGGTGCCATTACAGTAACACGACTGACTGCACATGCACACTGAAAATAACAGACACAGTGGATTTAGCATTAGAAAGGAGTGTCATGGTAATCTTAGATAAATGTTAATATATGATGTGTTTACAGTACTAACAACTCAACAGAATATATAACTCAACAGAAAATTAAGTAGTGACTTATGAATATAATATAATATAATATATTCGGTACTGGGTTGCGGCTGGAAGGGCATCAGCTTTGTAAAACATATGCTGGATAAGTTGGCGTTTCATTCCGCTGTGGTGACCCCTGATGAATAAAGGGACTAAGCTGAAGGAAAATGAATGAATGAATTAATATTCATTCAATTCATTCATTCATTCATTTTCTTTTCGGCCTAGTCCCTTTATTCATCAGGGGTTGCGACAGCGGAATGAACCGCCAACTTATCCAGCATATGTTTTACATAGCGGATGCCCTTCCAGCTGCAACCCAGTACTGGGAAACACCCATACATTCTCACATTCACACACATACACTACGGCCAATTTACTTTATTCAATTCACCTATAGCGCATGTCTTTGGACTGTGGGGGAAACCGGAGCACCCGGAGGAAACCCACGCCAACACGGGGAGAACATGCAAACTCCACACAGAAATGCCAACTGACCCAGCCGGGACTCGAACCAGTGACCTTCTTGCTGTGAGGCGACAGTGCTAACCATTGAGCTGCCTTTATACATTTATTTAATTTAATAAAAAATGTTTCTGTTAATGCTAATCTTTAGATACATCTTTAAAGTTTGTCATTGGTTTGATAACACTGTTCTGACAGCAGGAGCTTATGGCATATTATGTTGGCAGATCCTATGGTTTCCATGGTAATCTTTCATCATTGCTGTGATATTTCCGCTGAAGTGCTCAATAATAGCTCGCTCTCGGGCTGTTTTGTGTGTGTTTGTGTTGAAGGTTGTGTCAGAACAAGCAGTCCAAGGTTTATCTGCCCGAGCCGCCGTTTCCTCACGCTGAGGTAAAATGAACAAACTGATCAAACATACAGCTGAAGTCAGAATTATTAGCCCTCCTGAATTATTAGCCCCCCTGTATATTTTCCCCCCAATTTCTGTTTAATGAAAATATTTTTTTTTTCAACACATTTCTAAACATAATAGTTTTAATAACTGATTTCTTTTATCTTTGCCATGATGACAGTACATCATATTTGACTAGTTATTTTTCAAGATACTAGAATTCAGCTTAAAGTGACATTTAAAGCTTTAAAGGTGCTGTATGGAAGTTTTTGACTCTTCTAAAGCATAAAAATACCATAATATGTTTGCAGATATTTAAGAAACATGCTAAGTGAACATACTTGTTTATCTGAAAAACAATGCTGAAGTCAGATATTCTGCTTTGAACATGTCTATTACGTGCCAGAACGCTGTCTTTGTTTTGGTTCTTTTAACCCGCCCACTGCCAATTTAGCCAATTATATTTCAGCACTGCGGGTTGCCTTGGTGGAAAACAGCGTATTTCATTCATTCATTCAGAGAGGCTTTCAAAGCATGCGTCCGTGACCGAAATGTGACCTCCGGTGGACAGTAGCAGACTCCGAAATGAGACGCAGATTTAGAGTTCCACATTAGGTTATTAATTAGCAAATAATATGAATATTACGAGCGTAAACATTAGGTGAGCAGGTTACATTGTAACTCTTAACAACTATTAACTCTTAACAACACACTACGTGACGAGATTTGCAATGATAAGCAATTTGGCTGTTTGCACCAGACGAAACATGACAGAAATTTAAATAAAGCCATTCAGAAGCACAGAATATGCACTCACTGTACTCCAATGAAATGGTAAAGTTTATAATCTAATTAATACATATTAAACCTCTTTAACATTATTAAATGTACATGCTGAATCACTCATATGTGTTGGTTTTGAGTCACAAAAAGTGTATTTTCAAGATCTGAGGTGAACTATCTGCTGCTGCTTTCAGTAGTATGGCAATAAATGTCATGTAAAATGGCATTCAAACTTACATTGTTAGTATTTAACCCTGAATAAAGCACATGAGGTGTACCTGTTGTACCTGTACCATTTTTCTGTTGTTCACCTGTGAGAAATAGAAGCCGTTTCTAATATATCAATTCGAGGTGTTGGTTAGGACAAAAACTCTTTTAATATGGAGAATATTCCTTCTATCAAGTGCCGTTGCTTTTATATAGAACACAATTTAAATCAGTCTCGATTGTCAGACATTTTGGTCCTCAATCTGGCAACCTGCGCTTGCCTTTGATTTGATCAAGGAATGCAATACCTAGTTCAACCACTGGGTGTCAAACTTACATACTGCACCTTTAACTAGGTTAATTAGGCAAGTTAGGGTAATTAGGCAAGTTATTGTATGAGGATGGTTTGTTCCGTTTACAATCGAAAAAAACTTCTAATATTAATAATAATAATAATAATTAAGCTAATAATATTGACCTTAAAATGTTTTTTTTTTTTTTATTAAAAACTGCTTTTTTTTTCTAGCCGAAATAAAACAAATAAGACTTTCTCCAGAAGAAAAAATATTATAGGAATTACTGTGAGAAATTTCTTGCTCTGTTAAACATCATTTGGGAAATATTGGAAAAAGAAAAAACTATTCACAGGAGGACCAATAATTTTGACTTCAACTGTATGCGTGTACTGACACACACACACACACACACACACTGAATGCCATGTTTTGTTTGTTTT
The DNA here is from genome assembly GCA_903798115.1 of Danio jaintianensis. NCBI lineage: Eukaryota > Metazoa > Chordata > Actinopteri > Cypriniformes > Danionidae > Danio > Danio jaintianensis. Next base: position 11,241,955 of record CAIGQV010019088.1, read on the forward strand.
CAGCTGATTCAGACCAATAAGCTGAAGCATTACCCCAGTATTCACGGAGACTTCAGCAATGAGTTTCGCCAGCCATGTGTGGTGTTCACGGGTCATCCGTCTCTGCGCTTCGGGGATGTGGTGCACTTCATGGAGCTCTGGGGCAAATCCAGCCTCAACACCATAATTTTCACTGGTGAGAGGAAACTGTAATGCCAAACACAGGGTTCCTACGGGTCACGCAATTTCTGGAATATCATGGAATTTTGAAAGATCTATTCCAGACATTGAAAGTCAGGGAATTTTTATCTATTTTTAGGGATGTTCTGATACCCTTTTTCCCTTCCCAATACCGATTCCAATACCTGAGCTCAACGCATCTGCCAATATTGAGTACAGAACTGATACCCTAGTGCAGTGTTTGTCAACCACGTTCCTAGAGGACCACCAGCTCTGCACATTTTCCATATCTCCTTAACCAAACACACCTGATTCAGATCACCAGCTCATTAGCAGAGACTGAAAGAGCTGTAACGGGTGTGACAGATAAAGGAGACATCCAAAACATGCAGTGCTGGTGGTCCTCCAGTAACGTGGTTGACAAACACTGCCCTAGTGTGTATCTATAGAAACAGGAGTGTATAATACTAGATATACTGACAGAATAAATATATGGTGTGCTTCAGACTTATCCATTAATAAAATATGAACAAATACATACAGTAAACTAGAGTATATTTAATATCTGACCTTTTTATTATCAGACATTCAACAGTAATATTATTTACTGTAAAAATCAGTGCAAAAAATAAAGAAATATAAAAAATTATTATGAATAATATTGAAAAATAGCCTCTTTGAAACTTAAAATTCAGAAACTTTTTAAAGGGCACCTATGATGAAAATCACCTTTTGTAAGCTGTTTGGACAGAACTGTGTGTAGGTATAGTGTGTCCACAGTCATATTGGGGTGATATAAATACAATAAGCCTCTTTTTTAAAATTTCCTGACTTTAAAATAGGATCCAAATCCCTCCCATTTTGAGGCCGACCGCAACTTGACGTAGGAGTGCGGTTTCCCAGCCCACCGAATTGATTGACAGCCGCATATTAACATGTCTCCGTAGTAACGCGTATAATCAAATCAACAAGACAAGACGTGCGCAAAGCAACTGGGATTAAAGGATCTGTTCGGCTCGTTGTGATCATCAATCATCATCAAATGTGATCAGGAATGAGTTTTACAAGTTTAAAACGTTTTTAAAACAGTGCATGTTTGTAATGAATTACAGCGATTTTACCATCTTTATCACCACAGCCGCGTGTCAGTACAATTATAATAGAAGACGCTTTAATCCCGGTTTGTGGACGTTCAATCCGGTTTATTTTGTACATTAACATAACGGATATCCATACAGCAGTGGATATTAATGTGTATCCTGTCACATTTGCCGTGCAAAAACAGTGCAAGGTTAAAAGCGCGCGCTGTGTGTGTGTGTGTCTGTGTGTTGAATTAACTCCACAACAAATACATCAAATAATCATTGGGAAAGTTCTTACTGTAGTATTTCTCACAAACGTTACGTGAGAACTGCTTCCTTCATGTCTGTCTGTTATCTGACGCAGCGGAGGCGGAGATTAAGGCACACTCTGACAGGCACGTGGGAACGGTGGGCAGGGAGAACCAGCATTAAAGGCACAGGCCACCAAAACAGCTACAATGTGTTCAAAGCAGAAAATTCTAATGTTCTGAGAGCTATAATAAATAATCTGATGGGTGTTTTAAGCTGAAACTTTACAGACACATTCTGGAAGCACAAAAGACTTATATTAAATCTTGAAAAAGGGGTAAACTAGGTGCCCTTTAAAATAAAAAGTCTAAATAGACCTTTATGGTTTCGCAACCCCTATGTAGTAAAATAAAATAAATATAACTTAACAGTATAGGCGTTTGCCTTCTGAGCAGCGAAGACGAACTGACTCTGGGTTTGCAGTGTTAAGCAAAGCTAGTGGGTGTATGTCTCATTTAAAAAGATGGTATCGGATCGGTTTATGTTTTCAAATACTCGACGATACCGATGCCAGAATTTTTGCAGTATCAACGATTATTTCCGATACTAGTATGGGTATCGGAACAACCCTAACATATCAGGGTTTTTTTGTTTGTTTGTCGGTTTGGATTTTATTATCCATTTATCAAAATGTAATTTTTTGTACCATATTTTTATATCAAGCTGTTAATTGTTAGGGTTAGTAGGGTTGCATGATACTGGGATAACATGTGATACTGTTGTTGCGTGTTGCAATAACGTTATTGCTTACAATACTGCTATATAATCAGCATATAAACACATATACAGTACAGAATGAGACTATAATTCAAGTTCTGGTAGCCGAACATCCCTGTGTGCTTTGTGTTTTTAAGTCATGATAATTCAGTAGTTTCACATGAGCAAAAGACAAATGTATCTGAATATCAGTGCATGAGAACCAAATGTGCAAATGTGATATTGATTTTATGCAGCAGGTTAACAAACAAACATATATAACTTATGCCGAGTACAGACTGCATGTCACAGATGTTTTCACACTGCATTTAGGGAGGCGTTTCGTCTCTGCTGTGTTTACACTGCAAGATGGATCGGCGACAGGGGGTTTCACACTCCATGACTTTACAGTAGGAGAATCAACGACAACTTTGTCTCTGTCCGCAAACTACGTCTCGCAACAAAACACACGGGAGAAGTGACATGGAAACAACGCGAGGTCTTGTAGTATATCTTTTGTTATTAACTACATAATGAGAAAGAAGCCTTTAGTGGGGTAAAAAAATTACTCATTTTGCTCACCTGACTTTTGAAGGGAATAAGCAATTTCTCCTCTTTTTTTTCTTTTTCGACCCGGTTGTGGTATTGCTCAGAAGACATGTCAAACAGACACGGGTGCTCCTGCCAAATTTCCACTAGTTTTTCCTCCATTTCTTGGGTCCAAATAGATTGAAAATAAGCCCTTTAGCATCTCCCCCAACCTCCCGCTGGCCTGCAGATACCCATACTAGTAGATGCTGCTCTCTCATTGGCTATAGATAATCGCAGATTTATTTTCAATCAGAACACATTTCACAAGGCATGATTTTGACTCGCCGACAGCTCCAGATATTTAGCATGCCAAATATCTCACGATGTCGGCGACTCATCTGCGATTCTGTCAGATCGCGTCTGTGATAGTTCACTGTGTGATTGTTACTCGTGTGAACGAGCACCGATTTACCTGTGATTTCTGGCATTTGTCTGCGATTTCTCAAAACCTGTCGGCGAGTCAAAATCGGGGTTAAAATCATGCAGTCTGAACTCGGCTTTAGTGATATACATTATTTAGTCTTTTGTCATCAGAAAAATTTCTAACAATGTCTGAGCAGAACTATTCCCAGTATCAAAACTGCAGTTTCATTCATTCATCGTTAACATTTTTGCATCAGTTGACACAATATTTCTCCCTGATCAACAAACAACATAATGCTTTTATAATGACTGAAAAAACAAAATCCCCAATGGAAACCCCATTATGATGTTCATTTGCGGTTGCCATGGCAACTGTGATGGAAGAATGTAACGTAAAACTGACCTGAAACTGACATAAAAGCTTGGACCTCTTGACTGCAGCTGTACGTTTGTTTCTCTCAGAGCCGGATTTCTCCTATCTGGACGCTCTGGCTCCGTACCAGCCACTGGCCATGAAGTGTGTTTACTGTCCTATAGACACACGGCTCAACTTCCACCAGGTCTCCAAACTCCTGAAGGACATCCAGGTAAGTCTCAGTCCATTACTGGTACACTAAGCAAATTTAGGCTAACAATATTGATATTTGAAAGTCCCAAACCCAAGTCCACATGCCTTTTTGATAGTTCTGCTATAGTTCTTAGAGATGCGTTAGAAGGAAAATCTGGATATACCTAGGCATAACTGAATAGTAAACAATAAATAAAGTACATGGAAATGACGTACCGTGACCCTCAGATACCTTTGTGTCCTCGTTTTCATGTAAATCCAGTGAGTGCAAGATTCCTGTGAAAAACAGACCAATAGGGTCAAAACACATATTCTGACTATAAGTAATATGCACACCCCAGGCTGCATTTGATTGACTGCAATGTTTCCGCATGAGATTACAACATTGATAATTTTCCCTTATTTATTTTTAAGTTTATCTAAGTTTGTAATATACTTGGTATGTATGTGGGACTCTTATTTTGAAAAAAAGACCAGCATTATCGAGCTCTCAGGTAATGCAACCAAGCATAGAGTATCTCATCTTGGATTAAAGACAGATTGAACTTAATCAGCGCCACCCCGAAGAGGGTCTGTTTAAATGTATTTTTTGTTAGTTTAACATTTATATAGTGAAATTTGCCACATAATTATTTTGTAATGAAGCAACAAACACGTGTAAACTGCTCAATATACAATCACCGGCCACTTTATTAGGTGCACCTGTCCAACTGCTCGTTAATGCAAATTTCTAATTAGCCAATCACATGGCAGCAACTCAATGCATTTAGGCATGTAGACATGGTCAAGACGATCTGCTGCAGTTCAAACCGAGCATCAGAATGGGGAAGAAAGGTGATTTAAGTGACTTTGAACGTGGCATGGTTGTTGGTGCCAGACGGGCTGGTCTGAGTATTTCAGAAACTGCTGATCTACTGGGATTTTCACGCACAACCATCTCTAGGGTTTACAGAGAATGGTCTGACAAACAGAAAATATCCAGTGAGCGGCAGTTCTGTGGGCGCAAATGCCTTGTTGATGCCAGAGGTCAGAGGAGAATGACCAGACTGGTTCCAGCTGATAGAAAGGCAACAGTAACTCAAGTAACCACTCGTTACAACCGAGTTCTGCTGCAACATTCAGATGGTAGGGTCAGAATTTGGCATCAACAACATGAAAGCATGGATCCATCCTGCCTTGTATCAACGGTTCAGGCTGCTGGCGGTGGTGTAATGGTGTGGGGGATATTTTCTTGGCACTCTTTGGGCCCATTAGTACCAATTGAGCATCGTGTCAATGCCACAGCCTACCTGAGTATTGTTGCTGTCCATGTCCATCCCTTTATGACCACAGTGTACTCATCTTCTGATGGCTACTATCAGCAGGATAACGCACCATGACATAAAGCATGATTCATCTCAGACTGATTTCTTGAACATGACAATGAGTTCACTGTACTCAAATGGCCTCCACAGTCACCAGATCTCAATCCAATAGAGCACCTTTGGGATGTGGTGGAACGGGAGATTCGCATCATGGATGTGCAGCCGACAAATCTGCAGCAACTGCGTGATGCCATCATGTCAATATGGACCAAAATCTCTGAGGAATATTTCCAGTACCTTGTTGAATCTATGCCACGAAGGATTAAGGAAATTCTGAAGGCAAAAGGGGGTCCAAGCCAGTACTAGTAAGGTGTACCTAATAAAGTGGCCGGTGAGTGTAAGTGTTTAATGCACAGTGTAAAACCAACCAGCTGTTCTCCTGTGTTTGTCCATCAGCCTCTTCATGTGGTGTGTCCAGAGCCGTACACACAGCCTCCTCCATCTCAGCCTCACCGCTCAGACCTGATGCTGGAGCTGCAGCATCCACCCATGGCCTACCGCCGCTGCTCCGTCCTCAGGCTGCCCTTCAGACGGCGATACGAGCGCGTTCACCTGCTGCCGGAGGTCAGATACACACACACACAACTCAATCACACCTGCTGTTTACAGATCAACATTATACACATATACTATTAGCCCTCCTGAATTATTAGCCCTGAAATTTCTGTCTAACGGAAAGAAGATCTTTTCAGCACATTTCTAAACATAATAGTTTTAATAACTCATTTAATAATAACTGATTTCTTTTATTTTTGCCATGATGACAGTACATAATATTTGACTAGATATTTTTCAAGATACTACAGTCGTGGCCAAAAGTTTTGAGCATGACACAAATATTAGTTTTCACAAAGTTTGCTGCTAAACTGCTTTTAGATCTTTGTTTCAGTTGTTTCTGTGATGAACTGAAATATAATTACAAGCACTTCATACGTTTCAAAGGCTTTTATCGACAATTACATGACAATTATGCAAAGAGTCAGTATTTGCAGTGTTGGCCCTTCTTTTTCAGGACCTCTGCAATTCGACTGGGCATGCTCTCAATCAACTTCTGGGTCAAATCCTGACTGATAGCAACCCATTCTTTCATAATCACTTCTTGGAGTTTGTCAGAATTAGTGGGTTTTTGTTTGTCCACCCACCTCTTGAGGATTGACCACAAGTTCTCAATGGGATTAAGATCTGGGGAGTTTCCAGGCCATGGACCCAAAATTTCAATGTTTTGGTCCCGTGAGCCACTTAGATATCACTTTTGCCTTATGGCATGGTGCTCCATCGTGCTGGAAAATGCATTGTTCTTCACCAAACTGTTGTTGGATTGTTGGAAGAAGTTGCTGTTGGAGGGTGTTTTGGTACCATTCTTTATTCATGGCTGTGTTTTGGGCAAAATTGTGAGTGAGCCCACTCCCTTGGATGAGAAGCAACCCCACACATGAATGGTCTCAGGATGCTTTACTGTTGGCATGACACAGGACTGATGGTAGCACCTTTTCTTCTCCGGACAAGCCTTTTTCTAGATGCCCCAAACAATCGGAAAGGGGCTTCATCTGAGAATATGACTTTTGCCCCAGTCCTCAGCAGTCCATTCGCCATACTTTTTGCAGAAGATCAATCTGTCCCTGATGTTGTTTTTTTGGACAGAAGTGGCTTCTTTGCTGCCCTTCTTGACACCAGGCCATCTTCCAAAAGTCTTCGCCTCACTGTGCGTACAGATGCGCTCACACCTGCCTGCTGCCATTCCTGAGCAAGCTCTGCACTGGTGGCACTCCAATCCCGCAGCTGAATCCTCTTTAGGAGACGTTCTGGTGCTTGCTGGACATTCTTGGATGCCCTGAAGCCTTCTTAACAAGAATTGAACCTCTTTCCTTGAAGTTCTTGATGATCCTATAAATTGTTGATTTAGGTGCAATCTTAGTAGCCACAATATCCTTGCCTGTGAAGCCATTTTTATGCACCGCAATGATGGCTGCACGCGTTTCTTTGCAGGTCACCATGGTTAACAATGGAAGAACAATGATTTCAAGCATCACCCTCCTTTTAACATGTCAGGTCTGCCATTCTAATCCAATCAGCCTGACATAATGATCTCCAGCCTTGTGCTCGTCAACATTCTCACCTGAGTTAACAAGACGATTACTGAAATGATCTCAGCAGGTCCTTTAATGACAGCAATGAAATGCAGTGGAAAGTTTTTTCAGGATTAAGTTAATTTTCATGGCAAAGAAGGACTATGCAATTCATCTGATCACTCTTCATAACATTCTGGAGCATATGCAAATTGCTATTATAACAACTTAAGCAGCAACTTTTCCAATTTCCAATATTTATGTCATTCTCAAAACCTTTGGCCACGACTGTAGTATTCAGCTTAAAGTGACATTTAAAGGCTTAACTAAGTTAATTAGGCAAGTTAGGGTAATTAGGCAAGTCATTGTATAACAGTGGTTTGTTCTGTAGACAATCAAAAAAATATAGCTTAAGGGGGCTAATAATATTGACCTTAAAATGCTTTTTAAAAAATTCAAAACTGCTTTTATTCTAGCCGAAATAAAACAAATAAGACTTTCTCCAGAAGAAAAAATATTAAAGGAAATACTATGGGAAATACCTTGCTCTGTTAAACATCATTTGGGAAATATTTGAAAAAGAAATTCACAGGAAGGCGAATAATTCTGACTTCAGCTGTATATGCTTATAAAGACAATATTTAGAGTTTTTAAAAATATGTTTTTGTTTATAACTTTTATTTGTATATTTTTGGTTTTATTTAATTTCTTTTTGTGTATATATATATATATATGGGACACTCTACCAGAAACGTACATTTTCACTTATAAAAAAATGTAACAGGGCCTGACCTTTAAGCTTGTCATCTTCAAAAAATCATACAAAAACAAGCATAAAATCATACAATTCAATTATAGAACGCCTCCTTTATCACTGTCAGCTTCTCCTCCATCAAATGATGTCAGTTCCGAGTCATAACCTTAAAGGTGTATTGCACGCATTTTATGTTACATTTAATGCAAATGTGACAGGACTGACAGAAACATGGGGACAATTGTACATTTATTTGTAGTATATATTTGTAGAATTTATTTATAATTTCATGCTTTTAATCCATTGATGTGAATGATAATAACTTAAACTTGCTATTTCTGATGTTTTTATTTCCCCAAATAACAGTTTTTAGCATAACAAAACTATTAAAGCCGTAGGTTCAATTGGGCTGAGGACAAGGACAATGACAGGGTTTGTACATTTGGAAAGTATTTTTAATAAAATAAAAAAAAATTGAGAACCAACAGATAATGTAGATAATATATATATATATAGTTGATTTAAGAATTAGTTGAACTTTTAGTAATGAGCTTTTGTCATATTTATTAATACATATTTCTGAACAGTTTACCTTCAGTTTTTATTTCAGTTCAGTAATTTTAATAATTTGACCTTTTCAAATTTAAAGAGATGTCAAGACAACATGTTTTTCACCTAATATTTACATTTCAGTTTATTTCTGCTTTATTTCAATTTAAATATTTTACTAGTTTCGGTTAACTATAACAACAGTGGTCAAAAAACAGAAATGTATGAATCAGTTCAGTATCCTGATCATTCATATTTAAAAAATAGTAATAAACCCCCCTTATCAGTCAGTATAAGTGATGTTTTCTGCTGAGCATGTTGAGGATCTCAGTGTGTTTTCCCTACAGTTGGCCAAATTTCTAGTTCCCTCAGAGGTGAAGGCCGGAGTGTCTGTGGCCACAGTGTCTGCGGTTTTGCAGTCCAAGGACAACAAACACGTCCTGCAGGTCAGAATGTGTGTGACATCAGGACACAAATGTGTATAATGACATGGGAATGACACAGGTATTACAAGGAGATGGTGAATTATGAGGACATTGCTGATGTTCCATTTTGTTTAAAGGGCTGTAAATCATACAGAATTAGTTTTTGGTTTTTTTAGAAAGTAAAACTGCACACACTTTCGTGTAAGGGGTATGTGTTAGGTGTAGGTCAATAGGAAATACAGTTTGTACAGTATGGAAACCTTTGGAATGTCCCCACAATTCACAAAAACAAACATGTATGTGTGTGAGAGAGAGTGTGAGTTTGTGTGAGAGGTCGAGAGAGTACTTGTTTTTATATCCCAGTGGGGATTTAAACCTGAATGCACACAGACTCATGGGGACTTGTCACCGTGGGGACCAAAATTGAGATCCCCATGGATAAGCATGCTTATAAATGCAGATTGTTTCCTGTGAGGATTGGGTTTAGGGGTAGGAAGAGAGAATGTACAGTTTGTATAGTAGAAACATAATTACGTCTTTGAGAGTCCCCACCGGGATATAGGAACAAGTCAGTGTGTGTGTTTGTAAAATCTAAAAACAATGAAAACCTATGGAACGTCTCCACAATTCATGTAAACGAACATATTGTGTGTGTTTTGCAGCCGGTGCCCAAAGTGGCTCCAGTGGCTCCCAGTAAGAAGAGGAAGCGTGTGCTGGAGGAGCCACCGGAGCAGATGAAGCCCAAAACACTGCTGAGCGGAGCCGTTCCTCTGGAGCCCTTTCTGGCCACATTACACAAGGTACAGTACAGAGACACGTGTGTGTGTGTGTGCATGCATGCGTGTATGAACTCATGCCTGTAGCTTTAAGTCAAGCCAGGACACAAGTCTGATCAACGCAACACACACTCAACCTTTCAGCTGTGAAATACAGTATGTGTTTTGTCCGCTATATAGAGAAGCACACACCTGATTGATGGTAATTCAACTAATTTAAGATCTTCCAATACATATTGTTTGAACTGAAACTAGTCTATCATGATCGTAATTCAACAAGTACCTTTTTCATTCCTACAAATCATAAGCACTTTCTGAGATCAAGCTGTTCCTAGATTCTTGGGAAAGTGATGTCACACATGGCAAGGCCCCGCCCACATCTTGTTGACTGACCACTAGTGTTGCATCCCAATTCACTTACTTATTCATTCATTCATTCATTCATTTTGCTTCGGCTTAGTCCCTTTATTCATCAGGGGTCGCCACAGCGGAATGAACCGCCAACTTCTCCAGCATATGTTTTACACAGCGGATGCCCTTCCAGCTGCAACCCAGTACTGGGAAACACACATACAGGAAACCCATGCCAACACGGGAAGAACATGCAAACTCCACACAGAAATGCCAACTGACCCAGCCGGGACTAGAACTAGCAACCTTCTTGCTGTGAGGCGACAGTGCTAACCACTGAGCCACCGTGTCGCCCTCACTTACTTATTCACCTTATTCTTCACGTACGAGCAGGCGCAGCCATTTGAATCTTTTTGGCTTGAGACTTCCGGTCTCATTCACTTCCATTCATTTTTAGACGTTAAAAACGGCTCGTTCTGCTGCTTGATGTTGCAAACTGATATTTTATTATTATATTATTCTACTTTGTCTGTATAGTCATGCAAACACTTGTTTGTAGAGCAACTAGTTTTACTGTTTTCTGCCGTTTAGTATTCCTAGTCATTTCTCCCATAGGCGACTGAATCGGAAAACAGTCGCAAAAACGAGCGCACTTCCGCATTGAAGAATAAGGTCAATACTACGACTTAAAAGTATGAACATACTTTTGAGGGTGTAACAGAAAAGTATGCAAGCTTTGGGGCATACTACTTCCTCATTAAAGGACCATTCTGTTTCGTGTTGTTTAACAATTTATCGTGACTATTGGCGTAAACAATAAAAGTTTGTATTTGTATTTATAATATATTTGTAATGGATGTGAATAAATATTGCGTATGACTCCCATGAGCTTGGAGGACTGCATCCATACATCTCTGCAATGACTCAAATAACTTATTAATAAAGTCATCTGGAATGGCAAAGAAAGCATTCTTGCAGGACTCCCAGAGTTCACCAAGATTCTTTGGATTCATCTTCAATGCCTCCTTCTTCATCTTACCCCAGACATACTCAATAATGTTCATGTCTGGTGACTGAGCTGGCCAATCCTGGAGCACCTTGACCTTCTTTGCTTTCAGGAACTTTGATGTGGAGGCTGAAGTATGAGAAGGAGCGCTATCCTGCTGAAGAATTTGCCCTCTCCTGTGGTTTGTAATGTAATGGGCAGCACAAATGTCTTGATACCTCAGGCTGTTGATGTTGCCATCCACTCTGCAGATCTCTCGCACGCCCCCATACTGAATGTAACCCCAAACCATGATTTCTCCTTCACCAAACTTGACTGATTTCTGTAAGAATCTTGGGTCCATGCGGGTTCCAATAGGTCTTCTGCAGTATTTGTGATGATTGGTAAAAATCTACCTTCTGCCACTTTTCCAAATGATCAACAAGAAGTCAAGTTATTAATTGTTGCTCTTACAACTGGGATAGACGACAAGACTTTTGTCAAGTAGTGCAGTAAAAAGCACGTTTTTATATATTGATAATTATTTAACCAAAGTATACCAAAGTAGACTTTTCATGAAGATCCTAAAGAATCCTATTAACAGAAAATTGGTATCCGATGACCCTTTTGAAAATATGATCTCTATGTCTGGAATCTACCGAACACACATTGATCGTGATGAACAATAGAAATAATCAAAGCAACAAAAGAACCAAATTATGTAAAGATGTATAATTTCCTAGTCAGTTTAACGCAGTGTGAAATTGATATAGACTGACTAAATATGACTAAAGACTGAAATCTCAGACAATAGCAGCAATCAAATCCAACAAAAGAGTAATAATATGTACTGTAAGTGCTATGATTGGTTCCAGTTGGTCAAACGCTTTACACAGAACAAAGGCTTTACATAATAGAATATAAGAATAGTTATATATAGTTGTTTAAATGTTAGATGATTAAGTGTTGACGAAAAATATGTGTCTTAAGTGGTTTCTAAGTCTGAAGTCAAGTGAAGGCAGGGTAAAAATGAAGAAAAGAAAAGTTCAAAAGCGGATGAAGTTGGAGAAATCCAGCATCATTAACATGCAGAGAAACGTCACACTCCTCATTTGCTTGGATCCCAAACGGCAGATTCTGGCAGTGGTTCTGCAGGCGTCCTGAACATCAATTAGACGCTAATTAATCTGGAAACGAAATGAATTTCTCTAATGATTGTGAGGGAAGGTGATCCCGCTCAAGGTGACTTTGTGAGTTTCCCTGAGAACTGCTGTAGTGCTGAATTTTTAATAGGAATCATAGCATTCTTGGTCTACAGTGGCCATGAGATATCATATGGTATTTCAAAGCGAGCCGTACAACAGGTTTAAATGCATCTAAGGTCAAAAAACTGTCATTTTCTCAGAATATGCATTTATTATTAGAAATATTCTGGAATGATTTTGATATGTTTCATTTGAATTCTGGCCTTAAAGAGCCCCTATTATCATTATAAAAGGTCATATTTTGGTTTTGGGGGTCTCCAACAACAGGCTGATATGCATGCAAGGTCTAAAAACACTTTCATTGTCTTATAATATGCATTTGTTTTTACCTAAATATCCCAACGACTCCCATATGATTCGTTCAGTGATTCATTTGTTCTAAACCCCTCCTTTGCATGATGCTAATCTGCAGTGATTGGTCTGATGACCCAGTCTGTTGTGATTGGTTGACTGCGTTCAGCACGAGACGGAAAGAAATGTCCAATGCAGGAGTGCATTAAAGCAAGCTCTGTTCTGATTGGCTAGCTGGCTAAGTCTGTTTTGATAGGCCTTTCTGTATCTATTCCATTCCACAAATCAAATACACATTTCATAGAGTTTGTATGTTGTGTGCAGGTGGGGATTATGCAAATTAGTTACTTTGTGTTGACATAGATCAGGATTTGAAAATATAATGACCCCTTAAGACGATCGCCTCACAGCAAGAAGGTCGCTGGTTCAAGCCTCGGCTGGGTCAGATGGCATTTCTGTGTGGAGTTTGCATGTTCTCCCCGTGTTGGCGTGGGTTTCCTCCGGGTGCTCCGGTTTCCCCCACAAGTCATGTGGTATAGGTGAATTGGGTAAGCTAAATTGTCCGTAGTGTATGTGTGGAAGGGCATCCGCTGCGTAAAAACATATGCTGGATAAGTTGGCGGTTCATTCCGCTGTGGCGACCCCAGAATATTAAAGGGACTAAGCCGAAAAGAAAATGAATGAATGAACGACCCCTTAAGATGATTCAGCGTCGACTTTATAGGCTGTATACTTAAAACAAAGGGTTTTTTTGAGTTTGTTTGGGCAGTTTGAAGTGGCTTATCATAACAAAATTTTGTTTTGGATCCTTAACAGCTTTGAGCTGTCATTGGTCCATGGCAATTCCGCAATCAGTGGGTGTGTTCTAGAACTCTACCTTCGTTGACTTTCAATTTGTTCTCGATTCGTTTCTCATTCACATGAGTCAGAAAAGAGAACAACATCCAACACAACAACACTAGCCACGTGAATACACTGTAAAGTTCAGTAGCAGAGCTGTATAGCTGTATCTGCACCTGAAATATCACTCACACCTTCAGTCTCTGTCTGCAGCAAATACAAGACTTCCCTCTCCCCAGACACTTCCTCCATAGTCCCTCCAGCGTGTCCTGAGTCTTCCCCGAGGCCTCCTCCTGGTAGGACATGCCTAGAACACCTGCCTAGGTAGGCGGCTAGGAGGCATTCGAAACAGATGCCCGAGCCACCTCAGCTGACTTCTCTCGATGTGGAGGAGCAGCGGCTCTACTCTGAGCTTCTTCTAGGTGACAGAGCTCCTCACCCTATCTATAAGGGTGAACCCTGCCACCCTGTAAAGGAAACTCATTTCGGCTGCTTGTATCCGATATCTTGTTCTTCGGTCATGACCCAAAGCTCATGACAATAGGTGAGAGTAGGAACGTAGATAGACCGATATATTGAGAGCTTTGCATTTTGGCTCAGGTCCTTCTTTACCACAACGGACCGGTACATCGACTGCATTACTGCTGCCGCTGCACCGATCCATCTGTCAATTTCACGTTCCATCCTTCCCTCACTTGTAGACAAAACCTCAAGATACTTGAACTCCTCCACCTGGGGTAAGGACTTTCCTCCAACCTGGAGATGGCAAACCACCTTTTTCCGGTGGAGCACCATGGTCTCGGACTTGGAGGTGCTGATTCTCATCCCAGCCGTGTCACACTCAGCAGCAAACCGCCCCAGTGCATGCTGAAGTCCATGTTCGATGAAGCCAACAGAACAACATCGTCTGTGAATAACAGAGATGAAATCCTGTGGTCCCCGAACCGGACCCCCTCCAGCCCAAGGCTGCGCATAGAAATTCTGTCCATAAAAATTCTCAACAGAATTGTTGTCAAAGGACAGCCCTGCTGGAGTCCAACATGCACTGGGAACAAGTCTGACTTTTTGACGGCAATGCGAACCAAACTCCTAACAAAATAAAGTAGTGATTTACAAATTTACTTTGACTTGTATTATATTGCAGACAATACAACAAACATTCATTTTGCACCACACATTCTCTATTGGAGACAGGTCGGAACTGCAGGCAGGCCAGTCCAGTACCTGTATCCTCTTCCTCCGCAACCAGGACTTTGCAATATGTGCAGAATGTGGTTTTGCATTGTCTTGTTGACATGCATTGGCGTCCCTGGAAAAGATGTCTTCTTGAAGGCAGCAGATTGTATACTACCTCTCTGTTCTTCTCTCTCAGCCGGCATCAATGTGTTTAGGGGTAGACGAGCAGCGCGACTTATTTTGAACTTCTTTTTGCCCTCAAACAAAGAACGGGGAAAAAACTTTGTTTGAAGTATACCGGGGCCTTTAGTCTGAACATTTAGCTCTAGCAACAGGTTCAATGACATAGAAATGCCCAAACAGCTGCGTAAGCAACCTGAGAGCAATATATCAACTACATGTCAACTTTTTATCACTATCCACAAACACAACATGCTAGCAACCTCTAAAACAACTGTAAAATCATATTTCAACTACTCCAAAAATCCCGGGACAATCATACAAAGCAGCAGGTTTGACAATGCGACTGCAATGGAGATGTGGTTGTGTTTGCAGCTCATGTGGGTTTGACCGCTGCTGTTATCAGGCATAACACGTCCCACATCTCCACCATTAACCGCTAACCCAGACCTGATGCTGAGATGGGCCCGACGGCACTCTCTCAGGCTCAAGTATCAAATAAAGCTCTCGGATAAATGTGAACGAGCCAATTAAAAGTAGTCAATCCCCTGATGAACTTGCAGACTGGTATTGAGTGTTGTGCTGGAGTAATTAACATCGCTTAGAGGTCTCTGTAGAAATCAAACCAGCCAAGAATGAGTCATAAAAATATATGCAATATTGAATGTTCAATGGTACCTGAGTTGCCAAATTCAAAACTGTGATATAAACTTGTATAAACTGTTTGTGTGGGTATAAAGAACTATATATATCTTCTGCTCACCAAGCCTGCATCCAATGTAAAATTTTGAAATATTTTATTATTTAAAATTAATAATATCTGTTATATAAATATGATTATATGATTTATTTCTGTGATTTTCAAAGCTAAGATTTTAGCATTATTACTTTATACACATGATCCTTTAATACTCTGATTTTATGCTCAATTTAAAACAAAATGATTGTTGAATTATTTTTCAGCTTTCTTTGATAGGAAGTTCAGAAGGACAGCATTTATCTGAAATGTACATCTTTTGTGACATTATAAATGTCTTTATCATCACTTTTAATCAATTTAAAGCATTCTTGCTAAATAAAAGTATTAATTTGGTAAATTCTCAACAAAAAAAAGGACTCTTTTGAATGGTATAGTGTATAATCTTACAAAAGCTTTTCATTTCAGATAAATTCTGATCTTTAGATTTTTCTATTCATCAAAGAATCCTAATCAACTAATCCGTACTAAACTAATAATAAATATTGATAATAATAATAATAATAATAATAATAATAATAATAATATTTGTTCCTTGAACAGGAAATCAGAATATCAGAATGATTTCCAAAGGATCATGTGACTGGAATAACAGACTTAAATTTAATTTCTTCTTCATTTCATGCAAGTAAAGTTTCTTTTTTTTGTCACTGATTATTTCCTGAATGCTGACAATATTTGAGTTTCCTGTAGAAATTCAACAGTCCAAGAACATATAAAGAAATTGTGTGTGTGTGTATATTACATTAGTAATTAGTGTATATTAGTGTAAAAAGTAACGCAAAAGTAATGCCTTACTTACCATACAAATAAACTAAGTAACTTTCCCCAACACTGGGTATTACAAGGTGGGGGATTATGAGGATATTGCTCCTTTCAATTTCAGTGCTTTCTCAAGAGGGTCGCACATGACAGGTGGAAGTAGTGAACCCCACATGACAGGTGGAAGTAGCGCACATGGGATGCACACATTCGACTGTTATTTAATATGAAACTATTCAGATGGCACTCTGTGGCGCAGCAGAAATATGAACAGTGTTTTGAGTCGTAGCTGGGCACCGCGGACAGCCACTGACTTGCGGCACCGGTGTGCGTACCCTGATAGAAATTTATGTTTAGAATTCTAAAATGCATGGTGCTGCGTGGCACATCCGGTGTGTGACCCCCTTCAGAAAGCGTAGAAAGCGTTTCCTGTGAGAGTTGGGTTTAGGGATAGGGTTGGGGTAAGGCAATTAAAAAATACAGTTTGTACATTATAAAAACAATGGAAACCTATGGAATGTCCCTACAATGTATGGATGTATGTATTTATGGATGGAAAGAACAATAGATGGATGGACGGAAAGAACAATGGATGGATGGACGGAAAGAACAATGGATGGATGGAAAGAACAATGTATGTATGTAAAGAACGATGGATGGATGGATGGAACGAACGAACGATGGATGTATGGATGGAAGGAACGATGGATGTATGGATGAAACAATGGATGGATGATGTATGGATGGAACAATGGATGGAATGATGGATGTATGGAAAAAGCGATGGATGTATGGATAGAACAATGGATGTATGGAAAGAATGATGGATGGATGGAACGATGATGGATGGATGGATGGATGGATGGATGGATGGATGGAAAGAACGATGGATGGATGGAAAGAACGATGGATGGATGGAAAGAAC
>CAIGQV010019088.1:11259198-11286466 GCA_903798115.1 Danio jaintianensis
AAAGAACGATGGATGGATGGAAAGAACGATGGATGGATGGAAAGAACAATGGATGGATGGAACGATGGATGGATGTATGGATGGATGGAATGGATGTATGGATGGATGTATGTATGGATAGAACAATGGATGGAAGGCTGTATGGATGGAATGATGGATGTATGGAAAGAACGATGGATGGATGGAAAGAACGATGTATAGATGGAACAATGGATGGATGGATGAATAACAGCTGCAGGACACAAGTCTGTATAACGGCATAAGTAAGACGCAGGTATTACAAGAAGGTGGTGAATTATGAATTATTTCTCAAACAGTTTATAAATCACACAGAATGAGTTTTTTTTCAGAAAGTAAAACTGCTGGGGTTTGGCTTAAGGGATAGGGTTGGAGTAGGGCGATAGAAAATACAGTTTGTACAGTATAAAACAATGGAAACCTATGGAATGTCCCCACAATTCACAAAAACAAACCTGTGTGTGTCCTGACAGAATGGCATCATGGAGGTGAAGGTGGAGGAGACAGCGGACGGACACATTCTTCACCTGCAGGCGGAGGACGTGCTGATCCAGCTGGAGGACGACGCCACACACATCATCTGCGACAACAACGAGCCGCTGCGCACCGCTCTCAGAGACCTGGTGCTGCGCTTCCTGCAGAAACTCTGAACACACACACACACATCAGTCCAATACAACTACAGGAAAACTCAACACACACACACATCAGTTCAATACAGATGGAGGAAAACTCACACCACTTTCTGATCAACTGCTGTACAGTACAGAATTTTTTTAATGTAATAATGTAAAAAGATTTTTGATTAATAAAAAAGACAAAAGAGAACAAAAATTGTCATCATTCTCATGTTCAAATGCAGCATGTTCAGTTATGACACATTTTAATTATTTTTTGAATATTTCCCAAGTGATGAACTTTTTTATTTTCACAGTATTTGCTATTAAAATTTTCGTTTATCTGGATTAAAAAATGATTAAAAAAAATTATAAACACTGCTAAGGTCAATATTAATAGCCCTTTAAAAAAGTATCTTTTTTCAATTGTCTCCAGAACAAACCACTGCTATCCAATAGCTATCCTAATTAAACTAACTTGAAGAGTTAACCTATGTAGCCTAGTTAAGCCATTAAATTGAACAATTTGAAATATTTTATAAAGATTGAATATCTTACAGGAGGGCTAATAATTTTGTCCTCAACTATACAGTCGTGGCCAAAAGTTTTGAGAATGACATAAATATTGTAAATTGGAAAAGTTGCTACTTAAGTTTTTATAATAGCAATTTGCATATACTCCAGAATGTTATGAAGAGTGATCAGATGAACTGCATAGTCCTTCTTTGCCATGAAAATGAACTTAATCCTGAAAAAACTTTCCACTGCATTTCATTGCTGTCATTAAAGGACCTGCTGAGATCATTTCAGTAATCGTCTTGTTAACTCAGGTGAGAATGTTGACGAGCACAAGGCTGGAGATCAATATGTCAGGCTGATTGGGTTAGAATGGCAGACTTGACGTGTTAAAAGGAGGGTGATGCTTGAAATCATTGTTCTTCTATTATTAACCATGGTGACCTGCAAAGAAACGCGTGCAGCCATCATTGCGTTGCATAAAAATGGCTTCATAGGCAAGGATATTGTGGCTACTAAGATTGCACCTAAATCAACAATTTATAGGGCCATCAAGAACTTCAAGGAAAGAGGTTCAATTCTTGTTAAGAAGGCTTCAGGGCGTCCAAGAAAGTGCAGCAAGCGCCAGGATCGTCTCCTAAAGAGGATTCAGCTGCGGGATTGGAGTGCCACCAGTGCAGAGCTTGCTCAGGAATGGCAGCAGGCAGGTGTGAGCGCATCTGCACGCACAGTGAGGCGAAGACTTTTGGAAGATGCCCTGGTGTCAAGAAGGGCAGCAAAGAAGCCACTTCTCTCCAAAAACAACATCAGTGACAGATTGATCTTCTGCAAAAGGTATGGCGAATGGACTGCTGAGGACTGGGGCAAAGTCATATTCTCTGTTGAAGCCCCTTTCCGATTGTTTGGGGCATCTGGAAAAAGGCTTGTCCGGAGAAGAAAAGGTGCTACCATCAGTCCTGTGTCATGCCAACAGTAAAGCATCCTGAGACCATTCATGTGTGGGGTTGCTTCTCATCCAAGGGAGTGGACTCACTCACAATTTTGCCCAAAAACACAGCCATGAATAAAGAATGGTACCAAAACACCCTCCAACAGCAACTTCTTCCAACAATCCAACAACAGTTTGGTGAAGAACAATGCATTTTCCAGCACGATGGAGCACCGTGCCATAAGGCAAAAGTGATATCTAAGTGGCTCGGGGACCAAAACATTGTAATTTTGGGTCCATGGCCTGGAAACTCCCCAGATCTTTATCCTATTGAGAACTTGTGGTCAATCCTCAAGAGGCGGGTGGACAAACAAAAACCCACTAATTCTGACAAACTCCAAGAAGTGATTATGAAAGAATGGGTTGCTATCAGTCAGGATTTGGCCCAGAAGTTGATTGAGAGCATGCCCAGTCGAATTGCAGAGGTCCTGAAAAAGAAGGGCCAACACTGCAAATACTGACTCTTTGCATAAATGTCATGTAATTGTGGATAAAAGCCTTTGAAATGTATGAAGTGCTTGTAATTATATTTCAGTACATCACAGAAACAACTGAAACAAAGATCTAAAAGCAGTTTAGCAGCAAACTTTGTGAAAACTAATATTTGTGTCATTCTCAAAACTTTTGGCCACGACTGTAGATGAATGGGTGGAACTGAGAACAATATACAGAACAAAATCATTAGAACAATAAATAGAGAAAAAACAGAGAGAATAGAAAAATTACAGAATAAAAGAAATTATATATGTTTTCAGAAAAAGTTAGGAGAGTATGGAAAACGCAAATAAAAAAGAAAGTAGTGGTTTCTAAATTTAATTTGACTTGTATTTCATTGAAGACAATATGAACACCAAATATTTTGTCTATATATATATATTTTGTCTGGTAAATATACATCCTTTCCTGTCATTCAGACCTGCAACATATATCCCAAAAAAGTTTGGACAGGAGCAGTTTAGGGCTAGTAATCAGGTAAATTGGTGAAATAATGATGTGATTTGAAACAGGTGATGTCAACAGGTGATTGTAATTATGATTTGGTACAAAAGCAGCATCCAAGAAAGGTCTAGTCCTTTAGGAGCAAAGATGGACCGAGGATCACCAGTTTGCCAACAAATACCTGAGAAAATTATTGAAATGTTTAAAAGAGTTCCTCAAAGAAAGATAGGAAGACATTTGGATATTTCACCTTCAACAGTGCATAACATCATTAAAAGATTGAAGGAATCTGGAGGAATTTCAGTGTGTAAAGGACAAGGGCGCAAGCCTAAGCTGAACAACCATGATCTCCGATCCCTCAGGCGGCACTGCATCAAGAATCCTCATTCGTCTATAAGCGATATCACCACATGGGCTCAAGACTACTTTGGAAAACCTTTGTTAGTACCACAATACGTAGTTACATCCATAAATGGCAGTGAAAACTGTACTGTGCCAAAAGGAAGCCCTATGTTAACAGTGTCCAGAAGCACCGTTGAATTCTCTGGGCTCTGAGGCATCTAGGATGGACTATCACACAGTGGAAACATGTACTGTGGTCAGATGAATCAGTATTTCAGCTATTTTTGGGAAGAAATGGACACTGTGTGCTTCGGACCAAAGAAAAAAAGGATCATTCAGACTGTTACCAGCAACAAGTCCAAAAGCCAGGGTCTGTCATGGCATGGGGTTGTGATTTTGTTCTCTTTGACTCATTGGATATAAACGCTACTTTATTCGCAAATGTTTTAAATGAGATTCTAGTTTTGCACATACATTTAATTCGCATCTTAAATGGAAACATAGCTATTGATAGAAGCACATATTCAAACTCAAGATGTTCAGCTATAAGACATGATCTTAAGCGTCAGACTATTTAGCTAAAAGACTTTGGGCCCTATCATACACCCGACGCAATACGGAGCATCAGACGTGATTTGTTGCTATTTTCAGACCAGCGCAACAGTAATTTTCACGTTTTGTGCCTTGTTGTTTAACAAATCCATTTGCGCCACTTTGTGGACTCAAGGGTGTGCTGGTCTGAAAAGGAGGTGTGTTAAGGTGCATTGTTGGCACGTTGCTATTTTGAGGCGCCATTGACCAACTAAAAGCTGCTCTAAAGTCAATGGCGCAGAGTTTTTGTAATTTAAATTGCTCAATACACACAGGATGTACAGCAATACACAAATATCTTTACATATGAAAAAATGTAATTAGATTTCAATTAAATTAAATGATCCAATTAGATCGTTAAAATAGAGTCATTTGTCTCAATTTTTATCTTTGATTTACATTTCAGACTAAGTTTTGCAATTGTAAGAATTGTGAATTGTGAAAATTTGATCTGCCAAATTTGTCTTTTCTTGGATTTCTTAAATAAATGATTTTTTTTTTTTCCTTTGAATTACTGTGAAGATCTGCCAGTTTTCTTTTCCTTATTTAAATTCGAAGTTTAAATCTACAATTCTGACTTCAGATCTTCTTTAGCACTTTTTCTGTGTCTATTCTGTATATAATTGAAGAATGACACATGGAAATGATATTCTGTAACTACAACCAACATTCAGACATTTATAAATGACTTCAGTGTCCAAATACATTTTAAGATCACAATACTATAGTTCAAAGCAATGAATACCAACTTCATCGTATTTTTATTTTTTTAACCATGATTAAATCCACCCAGACTCTTGCGGGCTGTCAGGGGAGTCTGGATTGGAGCCATGAGTGAGCGGAGGTGAAGCAGACTGCAGTTTAATATCTGTTCTGTAATGCAATCTCTCTCTCTCTGCACTGAAATGATGTGTGTCTCTCACGGGTCCTGTAAACACACACCGAACATGACAGCCAGCTGCATGTGTTACTATTACCAGTGCTGGGAAACCCCATGTCTGGACACAAAACCTGCTGTTATTTCACTGTAAATCATTAGTACACATATTTTCTAGTCACTGAGCGTGGTGTAAATTATTGTCATTATTAAATTGCTCATGCTGGAGTTATTAATTTGAACAAACCAACCTCCGCAAACTGATAGAAAATAATCATAACAATCCTTTATTTAACACCGTTGCTAAATTAACAAATAATCGGTCATCTTTGGAACAAAATGTCCCACCGCAAATTAGTAGTGATGACTTCATGAATTTCTTCAGTGATAAAAAAGAAGGTTTCAGACAGAAAATAGAAGATGTTAAACTTTCGGCACCGCCTTATACTTCAGATCCATTAAACATTCCACTGAACCAAAATAATCTACAGTGCTTCAAAATCATAGAACAGGAAGAGCTAGATAAACTTATAAATGCTTCTAAACCAGCTACATGTATGTTAGACCCAATTCCAACTAAATTACTGAAAGAATTGCTACCTGTAATAGGAGAACCTCTTCTTAACCTCATCAACTCTTCTCTATCTTTAGGCCAGGTTCCAAATCCTTTCAAGCTAGCTGTTATTAAGCCTATTATTAAGAAACCACAACTGGACCCCAGCAACTTAGCTAATTATAGGCCTATTTCAAATCTTCCGTTTATGTCTAAAATACTAGAAAAAGTTGTTTCTGCCCAATTATGCTCCTTTCTGCAGATGAACAATGTTTTTGAAGTGTTTCAGTCAGGTTTCAGGCCTCATCACAGTACAGAAACCGCATTAGTGAAAATAACCAACGATTTACTCTTAGCTGCTGACCAAGGGTGCATCTCATTATTAGTTTTACTTGATCTCAGTGCTGCATTTGACACCATCGACCACAATATCCTCATAGATCGCTTAAATTCTACAGGTGTCCGGGGACAGGCTCTACAATGGTTTAAGTCATACTTAACTGACCGTTACCAGTTTGTTAATATAAATGGACAGCTTTCACAGGTCAGGCCAGTACAGTATGGGGTGCCTCAGGGATCAGTTTTAGGCCCTTTGCTGTTCACAATATACATGCTACCCCTGGGGGACATTATAAGAAGACACGGGATCAGCTTTCACTGCTATGCAGATGATACTCAATTATATATTTCAACAAAACCTGATGAGACGTCTGAACTGTCTAAGCTAACTGAATGTATTAAAGATGTTAAAGACTGGATGACCAACAATTTCCTTCTCTTAAATTCAGACAAAACAGAATTATTACTTATTGGGCCTAAATCCTGTACACAGCAGATCTCACAACTCAACCTGCAATTAGAGGGACACAAAGTTAGCTTTAGCTCTACTGTAAAAGATCTGGGTGTTATACTAGACAGCAATTTAACCTTTGAAAATCATATCTCCCATGTCACAAAAACCGCCTTCTTTCATCTGAGAAATATCGCTAAGTTACGAAGTATGCTATCCATCTCAGATGCAGAAAAGCTAGTTCACGCTTTCATGACTTCTAGGCTGGATTACTGTAATGCTCTGTTCGCTGGTTGCCCAGCATCCTCTATTAATAAACTTCAGCTAGTACAAAATGCAGCTGCCAGAGTTCTTACCAGGTCTAGAAAATATGATCATATCACCCCAATTTTATCCTCCTTACACTGGCTGCCTGTTAAGTTCCGTATTGATTATAAAATATTGCTTCTTACCTATAAAGCTTTAAATAATCTAGCTCCTGTTTATCTAACCAACCTTCTGTCTCGCTACAATCCAACCCGCTCTTTAAGATCTCAAAACTCAGGGCTGCTGGTAGTACCTAGAATAGCAAAGTCGAGTAAAGGTGGTCGAGCCTTTTCATTTATGGCTCCTAAACTCTGGAATAGCCTTCCTGATAATGTCAGAGGCTCAGACACACTCTCTCTGTTCAAAACTAGATTAAAGACCTATCTTTTTAGTAAAGCATACACTCAATGCATCGCATAACGGTATGATGCATGAATGTACTCCACGCAGGTGAGCTGGCTCAACATCACCTGTAGGACACACTCCTCAATACACCAGACATTGTGTTAAAAACTCTCATATGCTTTACATGTTTGTTTCTATGTTTGTTTATTTAACTGCTATTTTCATCTATAACACTCCATTTTTACATCTCATTTAAATACACTATGAACAGCAGCTATGCTAATTATTTTCTTTATTCTTTATTTCCACCTGGGGATAATCATTTCGAGGTCCCTAGAGACTATGCAGCGCCATTGATGCGATCCAAGACCTGTGAAGAGACGATCCCAAGGTATCCATAATCCTGGACCAGGTCGTATCCCGAGCTGATGCTGTGGAGAAATGGAGAAATTTCTTTCTCCATGGAGAAATGGAGTGCATGAGACTGGAGAAATGGAGTGCATCTTTCATGGAGAAATGGAGTGCATGAGACTGATTCCTGAATGACCATTGTGATAAACAAGTCCCCACATTGATCCTGCGGGCCAACCTGACCGCCTGCCGGTGCCCTACTCACACCTGCAGCTTCTCCACGATGGACGTCCAGCTTCCTCAGCCTCCGGCGCCTAGACTGCAGCTCTGAACAGGAAGTTTGGCCAGATGAAAAATGGTCGTGCCTAACAGAGCCTAGTTTCTCTCTAGGTTTTTTTTCCCCTTCACTTTGTCAATTGGTGAAGATTTTTTTCCTCGCCTCTGTCGCCACTGGCTTGCTCGGATCGGGACTTGTGGAGCTGTGCTTCGGTGGATTTGCTCTACAGAGTTTGAACTTTCAGCAGTGAAATTGAGAGAGTGAAATCTGTTTCCATTGGCCATGTGTTGATACGGTGAAGTTTCTGAGGTTTTTGAGTTTTCAGCTTGAACCATTTCTCCATCAGGTCTAATTTGACGTGGGTCTGTTTTCAGCCTCTCATCATGTTTTTGCGAGACGTTGAGCTGATGTCACAGATGTGTGTGTGGTGTTTGATTACAGACTGCAGTGTTTCCGGATGTCCTGAACTACAGCCCCAGGCCCATCACACCAGCTGTGCTCAACAGCCCTAACACCTCAAATTTGGCTTTTCCAACACTTTACTTGAAAGGCTTTTCATATGACTGTCATGAAACTTTTATAATTTGAAGGAATATGAAGGAGATTTTATGCATGCTTATGACAACTGTCATTAAGTGTAATTCACTCAGTTCTGTCATTTTAAATGCAAACATGACATTTGTTTGAGATGTCTTTGTTATGACAACTTGACATTATCCACTACGCTCAATTAATTCTGGACAATTGATTATTCCCAGAATCAAAATCAACTGTAGGCAGAAGATCTTTCTCATATCTGGCACCTAAAATCTGGAACAGCCTTCCTAGCACAGTTCAGAAGGCTGACACACTCTGTCAGTTTAATACTAGATTAAAGACATATCTCTGTGCATTAGCATACACATAAAACACAAATGCTTTTGAAATCCAAATCCTCTAAAGGATTGTTAGGCTGCATTAATTAGGGCAACCGGAGCCGGGAACACTTAGCTGAAGACATTTTAATTTGAACGGCATCTACGCTTATGTTAGTGTTTTTCATTATCCTGAGGTCTCCATAATCCTGGACCAGGCTGTATCCTGAACAGATGCTGTGCTGGTCATGGAGGAGTGGAGAGCATGAGACTGATTCCTGAAAGACCCCAGTGACAGACGAGTCTCCGCATTGTGGGCCAGTCTGAACACCCGTCGGTGACCTACTCACACCTGCAACTTCTCCACAATGGACGTCCAGCATTCTCCAGTCTCTAGCGCCTAGACTGCAGCTCTGCACAAGAAGTTTGGCCAGAAGAGAAATGCTCGTCCCCAACTGAGCCTGGTTTCCTTCACTTTCGTCAATTGGTGAAGTTTGTTCCTTGCCACTGTCGCCACTGGCTTGCTTGGTTTGGGACTTGTGGGGCTGCGCATCGATGGATTTGCTCTTCAGTGTTTGAACTTTCAGCAGTGAAAATTAAACCACACTGAACTGAACTAAACTTCAACTCTGAAAACTGGACTGACACAGTTTCAATTTACTAGAACTTCTATGTTAAGCTGCTTTGACACAATCTACATTGCAAAAGCGCTATAGAAATAAAGATGAATTGAATTGAATTGAATGGATGTAAATAGTTAGACATCCTTTAACACACTGATGTTTGACATACTGAGATCTTGAGCAAAATGAAAGAGATGAGGACACTGGCTGGTTTATTAGTGTGGTTTGAAGAAGTTTGTCAGTTATAATGTTTGCTGGCATTCGACTCTTTACTACCAATATAGTCATATTGTCAGTTACAGTCCAAACCCAAAGGCCGTACAGTCTTCATAATGACTTAAAAAAAACAAATACATTAAAGCCTGCTCAATAGATTTACACACAATACAAATCATGACCAAGTAGAAAATCATATCATATCATATAAGAAATCATATCTGACAAGTCCTCTTCCAAGAGAAACAGAGCCACATTTATGTGTTTTATAAAAAATAAAACTCATTAAATTACAATAGCGCAGGCATTTTCCTAAATGTACCTGTCAGAGATGTCAGGAGAGCCATCGTGAGTTAACCAGAAGACAGAAAGTGTGGAGCTGAATGTTGAAATTAGGAAAAATCCCAACACTGAAAAGAAACACGTACCGTTTATAGAGGAAAAAGGGCAACTAACGCACGTCCTGTTAACATTATCACTCCTCCACCTCAAAATCACATTCATTTGTTTGTATTTGTGCACATTTCAGACCTGGTTTCTTCTTGTAAATCTCAAAGCAGACACAAAAACACATGAAGAACATCTCCAGATCACATTTCATCACTTAATCAAATGGAAATGTGAAATAAATAATATTGTGCATTAAGATTTGAACTTGTGACATTATTTTCATGACATCGAAGCACTTTTATCTCTGCAAAAAGTGAAACGAAACAATATATTTAAAATGTAAATATTAATCTGTGACCAATATCTGTTGTACTGAATTAATATGTTATAAAAAGAAAAATAATGAGCATTACAATTAAATTTGGGAATTATAGTAAATGATAAAAGGCAGAAATGTGTATAACTGTCAGCAAAATTATGACAAATTGCACTTTTTACACTTTCTTTTGCATTATGTATCATCATGCATTAAATGTATTTGTATTATTATGAGAATTTGGGTTTTTAAATGTGTGGGTTTTTAAAATTCATGAAATAAACACTGAAATTGACTAAGAAACAACAATGAAATTATTTTACCAAATTATGTGAGAATTTGAGTGTTTAATATGCTATAACTTATGAAAATATTGTCACAAATAACACATTTTATCTTACACTATATCATTAAAAAGACCTGGACATTTATCATTTTGAGCTATGAAATCATTTGACCTTATTAAAACGACACACAACATGCGTGAATTACCCAGCAAAAGGCATTGCGATGAATCGGTTATCCCACAAATGTACTAAATAGCTTACAGACATTTTGACTGACATTTTGAGAACGTGTAACAGTTGGATTTTGGTGCTATTCCTATGCTGTTATGTTTGATAATTGTGCTATTCATACTGATGATTAACAAACATGTGATGGTTAGCGACATTAAGTCTTCATCAACCTACAGAACAACACACACATGTTGGTTTTTGGTGGTTTATGAGGACTCTTCATAAGCGTAAGGAATCCAAAAAGACCTTATAAACATACAATTTTTTAACAGTTTGGAATTACAAGAACACAAGGAATGTCCTTATAAAAAAAACACAGCATTTTAATTTCTAGGTCAATGTAAATTAAAAAAAACACTTATTAGATAGCCTTACCCTAGCCCTAACCTAAACTCAACCCTCACAGGAAACGTGGCCAATTTTAAATCCAAAAAGACCCGTTAAATATTACTTTTAACAATTTTGAATTACAATGACACAAGGCATGTCCTTATAAACCACCTCAACATTTTAATTTCTAGGTCCTTGTAAAAAAAACAAAAAACAAAACACTTATTATATGGCCTTACCCTAGCCCTAACCTAAACTCAACCCTTACAGGAATTGTGGCCAATTTTAAATTCAAAATGACCCATTAAATATGATTTTTAACAGTTTTGAATTACAAGGACACAAGGCATGTCCTTATAAACCACCTCAACATTTTAATTCTGAGGTCATTGTAAAAAAAAAAAACACTTATGTGGCCTTACCCTAGCCCTAACCTAAACCCAACCCTCACAGGAAACTTGTGGCCAATTTTGAATAAAAAAATACCCATTAAATATGACTTAACAATTTTGAATTACAAGGACACAAGGCATGTCCTTATAAACCACTTCAACATTTTAATTCCTAGGTCATTATAAAAATCAATGTCCTCGTAAACCACCAAAACCAGTACACACACCCACACATACACACAAGTAAAAACACGACCATCAGTGCGTTTCAAACCAGAGAATATATGCACAGAAAGTAAAAAATAAAAGCATTTAGAGCGATGACACTAAATTTTCTCCATTATTCTCAGATACGTCATTTAAAAACAGCCTCTGTTAGTTCATCATTTTGCATGTTCTGTCAGTATAACATCGGTCGGATGTCCATTAAAGCGTCCCTGTCTTAGGCGGCCCATGAAAAGTGGTGCAAATCAAGCCCGTAGTGGTTGCTGATGAATAACGCATGTTCAAAAACGCCTGACGGTAATCGTTCATTTCATAATAGTTCTCCCTTGGTTTCAAGGAAGCTGAGTTCAAAGTAAAATTCTCCGCTATTTACAAGAAAGCTTTAATTCCCTTCGCGCTCCCAGAGAGAGAGATTGTCCTACGTCCGCCGGATGTCCCCACGCTCCCGCTAAATGAATTTAAAACATTTGGTCTTGTCGTGGGGCAGCCGAGTCTTGAAGAGTACCGAATCCACTCTGAACTGAGTGTATAACAGTGGCATGTATCCGTAGACTTTTACGAAGAAGTTGATGCACTTGTGACGCTCGTGGAAGTGCGAATCGTCGTGCGACAGAGCCTGCGGGCAGCCGGGACAGCGGAAGGTCCAACGGGACGTCACCTGAGAGGGGATACGCCAGGGAAAAGAACACTTTATAAAGGAAATTCAGGCAGTTTCTCACACAATATGTCATGCACATTCAGGAGACTTGGAATATAGTGCATAAGATGGATGCATTTGTCCTTTAAAACCAATTATAAGTTAACTATGATTTTAAAGGAAGACTCCACTTTTTTTGGAAATAGGCTCATTTTTTAAGTCCACTAGGGTTAAACAGTTGAGTTTTACTATTTTTAAATTAATTCAGCCAATCTCTGAGTCTGGCAGAAACAGTTTTAACTTTTAAACACTGTGTCCTAACAATACGGGATTCCAGCAACAAGCAATTTGTCTGTCTGCACCAAAAGTGATGTGACATGACAGAAACATTTAAATACCAGCCACTGCAATCTAGGCTACTGAGACTACAAATAGGCTACTGAGTGACTGATGTTGTTGGTCACAGTATTGACTTTCATTTTCAAATCATCTGCTAGTTATTTTCAAGATCTGAAGTGAACTGCCAGCTGCTGCTTTCAGTAGTATGGAAATAAATGTCACGTAAAATGGTATTTAAACTCACATTAGGACTATTTAACACCAAATAAAGCACACAATCTGTACCTGAGGTGATCTTTGTCATAGTAACATATGCTGTTGTTCAGCCACGATGTCGCAGAAATGGCAAGCTTTTCTAAAATAGAAATTTTGTGCATCGCTGATGGTTAGGAAAAAATATCCTTTCAAGCCATTCGTGTCACGGTGCTGCATCACGTGTTGTTAGGTGATGGTGTTAGCTTAGCATAGATCATTGAATCGGATTAGACCATTAGCATGATGCTCAAAAATGACCCAAGATTTTTTTATAATTTTCCTATTTAAAGCTCGACACTTCTGTACATACATCTTGTACCGAGGGAAACTGAAAAGTTGCTATTTAAATAGTATATATATATATATAGTACTTATATATAGTATATAGTTCAATTTCTGTTGGTCTTAGTACATAATGTAACTACAAAAGTACAAACAAGTAGTACAAAAGTTAAATAGGAGACTTTAAACAGAAAAATTATCTAAACTTTTTGGTCATTTTTGAGTACGATGCTAACGGTCTAATCCGATTCAATGATTTATGCTAAGATAAGCTAAAAGTGCTCCCGCCAGACACAGAGATTGTCTGAATGGATTCAAAAAGGCTAAAACCCGGCTTTAACTCTAGGGGAGTTGTAAAATTATTTCCCCCCCAAAAATGGAGTGTTCCTTTAAATACAGCCCTCAATCTAAAGACGGCAGACGTATTACCTTTAACTTCATAACCCAGCATGTTCTTGTAATAAAGAAGACTTGAATTATATGAATATGAATTATATTCCAAAAAATACATTGAATTTGAAGTAAATTCTTCTCTTACTGTAAATCAATCTCTAAAAATAAACTAATTCACTTGATAACCCAATATCAACTTGTAACACGTGTAATACAGAACATAATTTGTATTATTTTGTCCTTTTTAATGATTTGTTTGAAAGCAAAAGAGCAGATTGTAGAAAAGTACAGTTTAAAGCAACAGAAGGACAAGTAAACTCCTATAATTTTTGGGGTCAATTTCTCATTTAGACAAAATAACACAAGAACGAATGATAACAAACTAAGTTTTGAGTGAATTATTCCTTTAAATCCATTCCTCCATAAAAAGATCACAGACTTATTAAATTCATAACCCAATATAACCTTGTAATGAAGAATTCAGAACTAGAATATGAAAAAATGAGCCTCGGCTGGGTCAGTTGGCATTTCTGTGTGGAGTTTGCATGTTCTCCCCGTGTTCGCGTGGGTTTCCTCCGGGTGCTCTGGTTTCCCCCACAAGTCCAAAGACATGCGGTATAGGTGAATTGGGTAAGCTAAAATTGTCCGTAGTATATGTGTGTGAATGAGTGTGTATGAATGTTTCCCAGTGATGGGTTGCAGCTGGAAGGGCATCCGCTGCGTAAAATGTATGCTGGATAAGTTGGCGGTTCATCCCGCTGTGGCGACCCCAGATTAATAAAGGGACTAAGCCGAAAAGAAAATGAATGAATGAATGAATGAATATGAAAAAATGGAAAAACTCAGAAAATAGTGCATAAGTTGAATGTTTTGTCCCTTTTAAAGCATCATTTGTGTAGCATTGAGAAGTCTGTAGACCAGTGATTCCCAAACTAGGGCCTGCGGACCAAAGTTGGCCCCTTTGTATCCTTTAATTTGGTCCTTTGAGGAAAAATTACTGGGAAGGGTTGGGGAATGCCTTTAACAGAGATTCTCATTTCTATTTTAATGTAATTGTTGTATTGTTGAGCTACAAAAGAGCTAACTGAAATTAAATGTTTCAATTAAAGTTGTAAATGAATCAGATTTTTTTTAAATGTACATACGGTCACTTAACGAATAGGGGACAAAGCAGAAGACATCAGCGTGCAAATCAAGGCAAAGGCAGGTTCAGCATGACTAGTGTATTCGGCACTGAACTCCAGTGTTTTATAAATGGATTTTTTTTATGGTTTTACTGTAATAAGTTCGTTAAATTAATAAACATAAAAAAAATGCATTAGTAAATACGGTTGAAGTTTTTTTTCCCCATGGCAACTTTAATATAATACAGTTTGCTATATTTACCTTCGGCCCACAGCTCTCGATCAAGCTTGGATTTTGGCCCTTCATTAGAAAAAGTTTGGGACAAAAAAACAGCTCTCACACCATTAGAATGAGTAACCTGATATACTTTTTGAGTGAATTACTGCTTTAACTCAATCTCTCCATCTAAAGGTGAGAGATTTATTAGCTTCATAACACAGCATCACCTTACAATACAGAATATAGATTTGGAATACATTATATATTCCAAAAACTTCCATTAATTCAATCCTTCCATCAAAACATGACAGACTTATTAACTCCATAACACAGTATCATCTCTTTCATTTGTGCCGCCTGTTCGCCTATTTCAATCTAGGCGGCTCTTCTGCAAACCAGTGTAATTGATTTGTCTAATCCACCGGGACAGCATCAGCCAGTGTGTGCATGTGTGTGTGTACACCGGTGAAATCCTCTAACTAATAATGCCAGAGAAAATCCATCAAATTTCATTATAGCGTTAATTCACAGGCCGTCCCGATGCTTCAGTCAATGGACTTCAGAACATCAAAAGCTTGTTAAAGCTTACTGAAATCCCCCTGAATAATCCTACTGAAATCAATTCTATTGTAAAACACAGAACTGGAAGGAATGTTTTCCCAGACTCAACTCTGGACACTTCCTAGATATTGAACTATTATTTATTATGCAGAAAACATTTCACTTGCAAATCTGCTGAATGCTGATTATTGTATGGAGTTTTTATGGAGTCATGGTTGACCTTTAAGACTGTAACTATTTAATAAAATATTTTCATCTAAATAAATAATTTGTTTAGAAGAAAATATTTGTTTTCATATTTTGATGACTGTTAAGCACAACAAACAATTTTTATTGTAATCTCTTACTGATTCTGACTGTATTTAACCCTTGTGTGCTGTTGGGGACATTTTCAACCATTCTGGGGTGATTTTCAGTCTTAATCTGGCCACAAATTTCTCTGTGTTTCAGCAAATGGAATGATGTTTGCTGACAAATCTTATTTTGACATATTTTGGGAAAATGCTTTAAAATTTTTCAAAAATTAAAAAATACACTGGACAAATTGACTACACTTTCATTATGTTAGTGGCTGTTTTCGCCCCATTGACTTCCATCATGATGACATTTTTTGATTGCAAATAAATGACACCATATAATCATGCATTCTTGATTGTTGCTGGTTTTCCCTGTTGGGAAGAGGTAAATTTACAAAATTTTACTGTAGATCATCAGTTGTAGTGCAAAAAATGCTTAGTTTCTGGACAAACATTATATGTCTATATGACGTATAGTGTGTGTGTGTGTGTGGGCATGTGAGAGTGTGAGAGAGACCTTTGCGCATTTACCTTGATATGTTTGAGAAAATAAAAAATAAGCAGCTCAGCTCTCAGAACATAGTAAACATAGTAAGAGTATTTATGCAAGCACTATAATGTGCTGTTTTACTAAACAGAATTCCATATAAATGTCAGAAACTTTTTTGCACAGGCCTATCTAAAGGGTTAATTGCTGCCAACTGTTGATCAACAGTAAAAATTAAAAGTGTTACCTCTTCCCAACAGGGAAAAACACCAACAATCAAGAATGCATAATTATATGCTGTCATGGCTTTACAATAAAAAAAATGTAGTTATAATGGAAGTCAATGGGGCAAGAACAGCTGCGAACATAATGAAAGGGTAATCAATTTGAACAGTACACAAAGGTATACTGAGATATATATGCATTTAATATTAATATTTGGAGGGAGAGTAGTATATATATATATGATTTTTGATTTGAAATATAATATATATGGCTGCATCTATATATACAGTGCATCTGGAAAGTATTCATCGTGCTTCACTTTTTCCAGATTTTTTTATGTTACAGCCTTATTCCAAAATGGATTAAATTCATTAATTTCCTCAAAATTCTACACACAATACCCCATAATGACAACTGGGGCGACGGTTCATCTTCCAGCAGGACAATGACCCAAAGCACACCGGCAAAAAAAAAAAATGGAGTGGCTTCACAACAACTCGGTGAATGTCCTTGAGTGGCCCAGCCAGAGCCCAGACCTAAATCTCTGGAGAGATCTGAAAATGGCTGTACACCGTCGCTTCCCATCCAACCTGATAGAGCTTGAGAGGTACTGCAAAGAGGAATGGGCAAAAAACCCCAAAGACAGGTGTGTCAAGCTTGTGGCATCATATTCAAAAAGACTTGAGGCTGTAATTGCTGCCAAAGGTGCATCAACAAAGTACTGACCAAAGGCTGTGAATACTTATGTACATGTGATTTTTCAGGTTTTTTATTTTTAATAATACTTTTTTCACATTGTCATTATGGGGTATTGTGTGTAGAGTTTTGAGGAAATAAATGAATTTAATCCATTTTGGAATAAGGCTGTAACATAAAAAAATGTGGAAAAAGTGAAGCGCTATGAATACTTTCCAGATGCACTGTATATATATGAAGTGAAGTGAAGTGTAGTGTGGCCAAGTATGGTGTCCCATACTTGGAATTTGTGCTCTGCATTTAACCCATCCAAGTGCACACACACAGTTAGTGAACACACACATACCGTGAACACACACCCGGAGCATATATGTATATATATGGCTGTATGTATAGATGTGTTACTGAAAATAAAAAAGATTTACAATGGTAACAAATTACAATGTAGTCAGATAATTAAATGCAATGTGACGTTGTAAAAAAGTAGCAAAATTAACCATTTGTTTATTACAAACGGGAAGTAAATATGCTGCACAATGGCAAACATAAAAGCCAATAAGGCCATTTTAAATGCTGAAAATTTAACTGTGGAGAAAGTATTTGGGACAACAAGACTTCTTAATGAACCAGGATTACCAAAACAGAAACCAAATGATAACATTACCTTATTGTATGATCAGCAATATTGACTCAAATAGCATGACTGAGCAATAACTAAATTCACACATGTTTTAAATGAAGTTAGGTTTCTAAATGTGCTTCATGTAGCAGCTCACTGACCTTGATTGGGGGTTTGCGAGTGATATGCGATACCAGGAAGTTCATGGCGATATCCTCACAGTTGATGTACTCGTCCACCATGTCTCGTATGGCTCGAGGCATGACGTAGGAATAGAGATATGCATAATACTGAGGAGATTAAGGAATTGTGAATTTTAATTTAAAAATTATATTAAAACAAATCACTTCAAATGAACCATGACTAGGGCTGGGTGATATTGGAAAAAACTGGCATTGCAATGTTTTGTCTTTCATTCATTCATTTATTTTCTTTTCGGCTTAGTCCCTTTATTAATCTGGGGTCGCCACAGCGGAATGAACTGCCAACTTATCCAGCATATGTTTTACGCAGCGGATGCCCTTCCAGCTGCAACCCATCATTGGGAAACATCCATACACACTTACACACTACAGACGATTTAGCTTACCCAATTCACCTGTACTGCATGTCTTTGGACTTGTGGGGGAAACCGAAGCACTTAATTTGTGAACATGGGGAGAACATGCAAACTCCACACAGAAATGCCAACTGACCCAGCCGAGGCTTGAACCAGCAACCTTCTTGCTGTGAGGTGATTGTGCTACCCACTGCGCCACCGTGACGCCCTGTTTTGTCTTTCTGCTATATAAGTTTTGCAGTCAGAATATAATTTCACAAGATGACTTAATTCATATAGCAACATAAATCGCAGAAAAAAACAAATATTGCAACATCCGTGTTTTTTCCAATATCGTGCAGCCCTAAATGAAACACATTGTTCTGTTAGCTTATCCATCTGGAAAGTCTTGCCTTGGACAGCAATATAGCAACACAGGTTTTCAACCAACTAAACCAATTCCTGGCCAGACTACCTGAGGTTACTTGGGTAAAACTACATAAGCTCAGAGTCTATTTTGACATAATGGTGCTCTGGAAGTGTGAAAGTGGTCACAGTTTCACCTTGTGGAAGAAGGCCGCACCCGTCAGCACCATAGAGAGCTCGCAGGAGTAGTTGGAGTTGTAGAGCCAAGATTGGTGATTTAAATCCCAGGCGTGAAACCTTCCCGGGAAGCCCACGATCCGGTCTCTGGCCTCCCTCCACACCCTTAGCACAGAGAAAGAAAAAGAGCAAACTGAAGAATGAGTGGTTATTATAATACTCATTCACTGAACAAAATATATGCTAAAACAATTCAGTGGATTAACTTGCATGGATTAAACTTTCACTTCAAGCATAACAATGTGAGCTAGCAAAATAAACATTGTAAATTTTTATTTCATGCAGACTTTAAAGTGACATTTTATAGTTTCTTATACCCAAATGGTTTCAATTTGCTTG
This sequence comes from Danio jaintianensis, assembly GCA_903798115.1. Lineage (NCBI taxonomy): Eukaryota > Metazoa > Chordata > Actinopteri > Cypriniformes > Danionidae > Danio > Danio jaintianensis. The sequence continues at coordinate 11,278,187 of CAIGQV010019088.1, forward strand.
AAATTTCAGTCACAGGACTTAAAAACACATGCAAATAAAATCTTTCACACAATTAGAGTTAAACTTTGCAATGACTCAACAAGCACGAGTGGTCTTTATAATACTCTTTCACTGAACAAAATAGGTTTCTGATGCTCTGTTGAAATTCTTGATTCTGATTGGCTGGAAGTTATCATCAATATGTTCAAAAATATTTGCAAACAGGTAGCTGACACGTTACTATGAGCTATTAGATACATCCTTGTCATTTACATGTACACATATGAATGATTTAAACTCACAGGAGATCTAACATGTCATAACATCTCTAACATTGCAAAGTTTATGAATTTGATCAGTATGTAGAGCAGGGGTCTCAAACTCAAATTGGCGGGGGGCCCATTTCAGTGACTGACAATTCATAGGAGGGCCGTTTTAACATTCAAGCACAAGAAAAAAGTGGAAACCTGACCTGCATCTTAGGACAACAGACATGATGTTCAATTTCAAGCATTACCTGTCACCAGTGATAATGCAAATCAGCACGTTTATCGTGTCACACATCAGCTGTTGATATATATCTGCGGCTCATATATCACACTCAGTCATTCTTCCACAGAGTATATGCAGTCAAAACTCCAGCTTTTTGTTTCTTGTTGTACTTTCTACTTTCTTGTTCTTGTTGCTATGAAAATACTACAAATAATAGGTATAATAATTATTATTCTGTCCCAACCAATTGTATTGTCCCAATAGCGTAAGAACAGCAGAAAGCAGATTGGGTAACTTAAGTGACTTTACTGGCAATCGGTCTTCTCAATATCTTTCTTTTTTTGTAAAACTACAACAAAGAGGGGGAAAGTATGTACATATTCACATTTACTTTAACAAGTTCAATTCAACTAGCAGTACAATTTTACTAATGTACATAGTTTTTATGCAAATCATAATAAGCATATGAGGAAAATCTATTAAGACCATTTGAATCGAATATTAGCAAATTAATCATTTGTTACACCACCAGCATAACGTGTAAGCCATGAAGAAGTGTTTGTACAACAAAATACAAGTGATATGAAACTGATAATAATCAAACGACCATTAAATATTTACAAAAATAGAGCTTTAGTAAAAATAGAGCACTTACGGACATATATTTTAACATTTAAATCAGCCACAGAATTAAAACGCATGTGTGTTACCCTTGACCATACACTGAGAGAAAATGAAAGTAAAACTAATCTGAATGCAGTACTTTAAATGTCGACTAGGTGGTGGGTCAAAACCACAAGTGGCTAGACGCGACTGCACAACAATGATAGTGATTCAAAAATATATGTTTTGGCGGGCCGAATCTTGTTATATTTTTGACGTCAGTTGCGGGCCAGAGGGAGGAGGAGAGCGGGCCGTAAATGGCCCGCGGGCTGGCAGTTTGACACCCCTGATGTAGAGGCTGTTTGAACACATATGACCATATGGGCAATTTACATTACAAAAGCAATCTTGCATAATAAAATCTTGTAAAGCATTTTCATTCTACCACTTTAATAGGCTGAAAGTGGATGATATCAAAACATGTTTGACTCTGAATTTGAATCTGAATTTAGTATTGGCTGGAATGACAAACACAAAGCAGCTGTACCAACATATCAGGTGTAAAGCTGACTTCAGCAGCAATATAAGATCCAATTACATTTTACTGCATTATAATACATACTTAAGAATAATGAAGGAATATACTAGGTGGACACCCTGATCAATTCTGTAATATTTATTTATGCACTATAGGGCAATATAAGTGTTCAACAAGTAAAGATCACAGACTTGACTATTTTTACCCCAAAACAAACAGATGAAAAACAAACATAAACCAGCTCCACCAAAATTAAATCTCCCATCAGGTCATCTTGCCAACGTCTGAACCTGCAAGCACTGTAAACACTGAGGTACACAGGAGGGAAAGACATGAGTTTTATCAGATCAGATGATTCCAATTCCACAAACTAATACCTGAATCTGCAGCTTTTGGCTTAAACTCTCACCGTCACATGACTGAATGCATAAACCCTAAAGGAACACACAAAAACTGCTAAAAAACATTTAAATTGCCATACAGATGTGCAAATTAAAAAACCTGATATTCTTAACATGTACAGACTGAGGTGAAAAAACAGATCATCTGTCCAACAGAAATATTTAGCTTTTCTTGCGTCATAAATCTGAATTTATTATTTCTAAACATACTTCAGCCCAAAGCAGTGACATCATGGGAGGTGCTGTTTTCATTAAAAATGTTTCACATTCTTTTCTGATAATATAAAGGATAGAAATGAAACAGCATAACACTGTAAAAGGAGCAAAAATACTGGAGCCATAGTATCACAGACACTATTCTATATAATTGATGATCTTTTAAACATACGAGCAGACAGATTTAGTACAGTTTGCAATTTTAGATAATATTTAATATATGTATATTGGCTCTAGGGGTCAAACAACAAAAAATAAGGTCAAGAATCTTGGTGTGATTCTGGAGTCAGATCTGAATTTCAGTAGTCATGTCAACGCAGTAACTAAATCAGCATACTTAAAAACATTGCAAGAATTAGATGCTTTGTTTCCAGGGAGAAACTTGTTCATGCTTTTATCACCAGCAGGGTGGATTACTGTAATGGACTCCTCACCAGCCTTCCCAAAAAGACAGTCAGACAGTTGCAGCTCATCCAGAACTCTGCTGCCAGGATTCTGACCAGAACCAGAAAATCAGAGCACATCACACCTGTCCTCAGGTCTTTACACTGGATCCCAGTTACATTCAGAATAGATTTTAAAGTATTATTACTTGATTATAAATCACTAAATGACCTAGGACCTCAATACATTACAGATATGCTCAATGAATACAAGCCTAACAGGTCACTCAGATCTTTAGGATCAAATAAACTAGAAATTAGTATACAAAGAGTTCAGTCAAAGCAGGGTGAATTGGCCTTCAGCTACTGTGCCCCCCTCTGCTGGAATCAGCTTCCAGAAATGATCAGATGTGCTCCAACATTAGGCACATTCAAATCAAAACTTAAAACACAACTGTGCCTTTACTAAATGAGCACTGTGCTACGTCCCACACATCGCACTATTATGTCTTTTTCTTTTTCATTCCTTTAAAATCTGTTTTAACACATTTGAATCAGTTTTTAATCATTTTTAATTCTTTGCTGTTTTTATTTTCTGCCTTCTTTTATTCTTATTCATGTAAAGCACTTTGAATTACCATTGTGTATGAAATGTGCTATATAAATAAACTTGCCTTCCCTATACACTGACTCGGAAATATTTGCTTTGAGAAAAAAAAAAAATCTAGCATTCAAATCTATGCTAAAATATTGCTTCACAAAAAAAACCTTACCTGAAGCCAAACATGATTTCATCATGTCGAAGATGTGCGTCATCATCAATAGACAAAATAGCCTCAGTCTCAATTGCATCCCAGGGAAGGAAGCGATTGTTTAAGCTGTTCTTCCCTGTGCGTACCACCTGCAGAGAAAAGGCCATCTGTTGAGTCAATACACCATATTGTGAACAACATGACATTACAAAAAGATTTCACTGGGCCTGCCAATTACACAAAAGCCTTATGAATCCAAAATACATATCAAATCAAAACATATGAGTAGTTCTGAAAACCAAAAAAATCTTCTAGTTTTAAAACAACTTTGCGACCTTCCATCTATAATTAAAGATACTCAATTTTCAAGTTCCAGGCTACATCTCAAAGAAAGAAGACAGTAAGAAACTTGGGGTACTTAGGCATTCTATTTGGGTTTTCATTTCAAAGTATAACCTTTCTATGGGACTAATACAGCACTGTTTCCTTTAATATCACTAGAACTAATTTGGCTTGCTGCCCTAGAGACATGAAAGCTACGCTTCAAAGACAGCAGAGAGAGCAGACCAAATCTACAGCAGAATGCAATGCTTGGGAGGTTCTATCATATTTAAGCCTTTGAGAATTCCAGCTAATAACAAGCTTAACAAGATTTTTTTTTTCAGCAAGTGGTGCCTGGCTGTGGAAAACTTGCCACTATGATGCTAGAGTGCTATGCATTAAAGGGATATTTCATCCAAAAATTAAAAGTCATTATTTACTCATCTTTTTCTTGTTCCAAACCTGTTTGAGATTTTTTTGTTTGGTTGAACACAGAAGAAGCTATTTTGAAGAAAGCTGAAAACATAGACTTTTCATAGCATTCATTTTACCTACTATGGTAGTCATTGATTTAACATTTTCAGCTTTCTTCAGAATATCTTCTTTGGTGTTCAGCAGAATAAAGAAACTCACAGATTTGGAACCACTTGAGCATGAGTAAATTCTCATTTTTGGGTGAACTATCCCTTTAATAGGAGGTTGCTTTTTAGCTCAGTAAAAAGAAATCATAATAATAAACACATAAGAAAAATGCTATAAGCTTACCACAATAGGCAGACCAATATCTGGCCAAAGGAGATCATCAGAAGGTGGTTTGGGGGAATTCCACACCACCACCACTTTGTTGAGATAAGGAAGGCCATTTAGTCTCTCCAGTGAGTTCATAAGAACCTCCTCTCGTTCATAAGTGAGCATGACCACTGTGAACTGCTCCCGTGGGACGTTACCACCAAGAGCGGCCTGGAACTCTTTACCAGATCCACCAGAACCTCCACCGATTGGGCGGAAACCGGTTCCTGACCCCAAAAACTTAGCCTCTGAGGGAAGTACAGGGTCCAGGGGAGTATGTGGAAATAGATGGAAAGGACCGGGTGCACGATTCCAGGTGCGGTAGACATCAGCAGCTGTGTAGGTGAAGTTACGCAAGAAACGTGGCGAAGCGTAAGGAGGCTCTACTTCAACAGGGCCAAGATCTAAGTCACCATTGTCGGCCAGGTTAGCATCGGTCCCTGCCAACTTTCCAGCTTTGTGGGGAATCTCCTGAGCAGGTTCCTCACGTATGGGTGCTGCCGGGATCTGGATGCTGGTGCGTACACTAGCCAGAATGGTATTGAAGATGCTTTCTGAGGTGGAGAAATATGTCTCCCAAAGAAACCGTCCTTGTCGCCGCATAGCAAGAAGATCATTGTCTGAGATGCTACGCAACAGAAAGTGCAGTTCCGTAATGCGGGGTTTTGGCACCATTATGACTGCCTCACTCCAGCGTATTAGATGATGGTAGGGCAACTTTGAGTGGTCACCAAGTACCACAGGTATTGCCCCAACTTCCAAAGCCTCAAATAGTCTCATGCTACAGCCAGCAGATGCCACCAGTTGGCCATCACCTGGAGATATTACCAAGGCAAATGTAGAGACTTTCAGTACCTCTAAACGATCCTCACGCTTGCCACACAATGCCCACTCTGTTGGTAAACTTGGCTTGGCTTGATTCTTGCAAGTAAACTCCACAAGAACCTGGTCTAGGTGACTGTCCTGTACAGCTTTAAGTGTGCCAATGATTCGATCGTCATAGTCTGCTGGTGGATCTCCTTCCATTTCCTCCTCAAAGGATTGTGGAGGGGCTTCAAGCAAACTGCTTCTCAAAGACTCAACTTTTTCTCCCTGAAAGGTAAAGAGGTACTTCCTCTTAACTGGAACTTGCGGAGGCACCTCCAAGAAGTTAGGCTCAGACAGAGCATGGACTAGTGGAGACACCACCATGTCAAAACCTTCTCTATACTGTCGTTCAAAAAAAGTAGACTGTGCCACTGCTGCTCGTCCAGTGCTCACATTGTAGAGGAAGTTCTGTGTCAGAGAATTTATGGAAAGGTGTACAAGCAGGTGGTTGTGACCATCCGACCTCCAATACGGCAAAGCCTTGAGCTGTTTTTCAAGGTCTGAAGGTAAAGCAGGCAGAGAGGAGGGTGATTCTTGTATTTCCCCAACAAGAACTATGTACAGACAAGCAATGTTTGGATTATCGGTCACATATACACTGCTTTTGACAGATGACGCAAAAGCTTGTTTGACAAGAGGGTCCAACTTCTCACTCCAAGGGTATGATCCTGTGTCATAAACATAGACAGGGAAGCCAGATGTAAGTGGACATCTAGCGTAATCGAAACAAGAATGCAATCGACAGCTTTGGGATGACTTTGGAGGAGGGTAACCAGGATCATCCTTGTCTGGTAAAAGTCTAACCGGCAATGACAATTTTGGCTGGTTTTGTGCCATAAGTTCCTTGTAAGAGTGCTCAGTCTGGCTGATGACATTTTTGAGTTGTAGCAAGTCCTGTTTGGCACTGTCGATACTACGTTTGCAGGCCTCAATGCGTAGGTTAAGTCGGGCTATCTCGCCATTGAGCTCTTGACGCTTTGCCTCAAGCTGAAGTAGCTCTTCACTGACAGATTCCCGTATACGACAAAGATCCTGCACATGCTTTGCTTCACACAGCTCTCCTCCAGGTCTTGGGCCAAAGATTCGCTTATCTGGTCCTCCTGCTTCATCGATTGTGGTGAGGTAGTAATGTGCAATGAGAGGGAAGAAGACCAGGATGAAGAAGAGCATGAAACTGAGCCAGGTGAGCCGTACTCGCCTCAGTACCCATGGCTGGCCACCGTTCCCAACGATGCCTCCGTTTCGCTGCATTGTACAACTATCACTCTCCTCCGAACCAAATATGTGAATGCAGCTGTTTAGGAGATTCAGCTGCCATAATGCAACCTCATCTGTACAGTACACAGTTTGAGTTTTACCCCTTTTTTGGAGTTCTTGATGTATGTGTTTTGTTTTAACTGGGACTTCGGATAAAAGGAAATTTCATCTTTCTCGTGACAAAATAATATCGTCCTTAAATGATATGGTTTTCTGTGCTATATAATATTTGTCGAAATTGAAACTATCCAAGAGATGAGGGAGAGTCAGAGATAGTAGCATAAAATGAGTGCCCTTGATGGAGATCAGCAAAGAAGGCATGACTGATCTGCATTTTCCTTTGAGATGTCATACTCCAGTCATTCTTCCATAGTTGAGATTCATGAATTGGCCACAGTGTGCTGTAATTTCCTGTAGATGTTGCATGTCATCCACCAGCATCCAATCTGTAAAACAAAAAGCAAGTGTCAGTTATTTGCACAAAAGACAAGTTTTTCAAAGACATTCCTGGGGAATCTGATATGACTGGTGGTAAAGAAAATCTGGATGATTCGCTTTGATCTAAAATGAATATGACAGGTTGCGTTTATAATTATTCTGAAGACAGATCAATCTTCATCAAGTGGAAAGCTTGAAACAGACTGCACACAAATACATGAGCAGATACTTGTAACTATGCATTCTAGAGCTGTGGCAAAAAATTATTTGTGAAATTGATTCTGAGTGCCAAAATGCACTGCTATTCTCGCTTGAGTCGATTCTGAGCTTAGTTTTTAACAGCAAATGGCACTCTAGGCTTTACAAACAGTTGCATCCAATTCCTTACAAGCACCTCTTGACCCTAACATAATCTATAATAAAGTTTAAAAAGGTTTAAGCAGGGCGGCACGGTGGCGCAGTGGGTAGCACTGTCGCCTCACAGCAAGAAGGTCGCTGATTCGAGCCTCGGCTGGGTCAGTTGGCATTTCTGTGTGGAGTTTGCATGTTCTCCCCTTGTTCGCGTGGGTTTCCTCCGGGTGCTCCGGCTTCCCCCACAAGTCCAAAGACATGCGCTATATGTGAATTGGGCAAGCTAAATTGTCCGCAGTGGGCATGTGTGTGAATGGGAGTGTATGGGTGTTTCCCAGTGATGGGTTGCACCTGGAAGGGCATCCGCTGTGTAAAACATATGCTGGATAAGTTGGCGGTTCATTCCGCTGTGGTGACCCCAGATCAATAAAGGGACTAAGCCGAAAAGAAAATGAATGAATGAATGTAGGTTTATCAAATTTAAGCAAGTATTCAAAGTGAGCTGTGCTTACATTAATCTCATGACATAAAAGCTAACTTGGTTGCGCTATTCCCATTTGCCATTTGAGTGTATGGGTAAAAACTAGCCTAGAGCGCGTCTGCTGTTAAAAACTAGCCTAGAGTGCCGTCTGCTGTAAAAAACTAGCCTAGAGCACCATTTGCTGCTAAAAGCTAAGCTCAGAATCAATTATAGAGAGAATAGTGGTGCACTTTGAAAATCTTAGAATCAATGCAGAATCTATTTGTCAAAGATTTATTTGCCACAGCTCCAATCCATTCCCCTAAAAAATACTCCCCTTGACTACTGAGTCTGTAAAAATGTTGCAAATTTATATTCGAAATATCCATCTACTGTCCATTTGAAATGCATCGACCAAGCATTTATGCCTGCA
>CAIGQV010019088.1:11286866-11315449 GCA_903798115.1 Danio jaintianensis
ACACACACACACACACACACACACACACACACACACACACACAAAAAAACAGTTCACACCCATTTGTTACATTCGAAACCAACTGGCAGTGCTCAGAATGACCTCACAGGCTTGTCTTATTCACTGAACACATTATCTGGTATGCTGACAGCTAGCTCCAAGCATTAGCAGCTGTTCTAAAACAAACCCACAGAGCAAACACGCCATACGTACAGGAAAAAAAAAAAAAAACATGTGAATCGCCTCGAGTGACCGTCACTGCTAGATGTGCCCATGCAGCCATTAGTAAAAGCCACGCAAGATTTCAGAGAGCTTCATTATGTCTGGATGAGAGAATATTGAGGGATGATTTTGCCTTTAATGGAACAGATTGTGACATGGCCACTGGTGCTGCAGTGGAGAGATACATAATCACATGTAGGCATGGGATGATAGGTTTACTGCGGTTTGGAAAAGCCAAGCTTTTAAAACCGGTAAAACATTCTGTTATACCTTTCCTATGCTATATGTATGTATTTTTACAACTATTTTTTTTTAGGGCAACGGTATCTCCAGCAGAAAAGGACTGTCCACATCAAAAGCTACTGGTCAGCCCACAATTCAGGAAACATCTGAAAAACAAATCGCTTATACACCAACATCCAAGCATGCTACAGACCTGAACAGTGCAGTGGCTTTACTTTATATCCAAAGAAAAAATGGATATCCAGAGATGCCTTTTCAAGTTGAAAAGAAATCTGTTTTTGAAACTAATGAAGACAGCGGAAGTCAATGATTTGTTTTAATTATTTAGCCTGACATGTTTACTATTCCAAAATATTTTAAATGTTGCTTAAAATAAAATGTGTTCAATGGGGGAAAAAGTTGTTGTTTTTTACCCAGACATTTAAAAAGAACTTATTTTAGAGCAGTAATCACAATACTGTGATACTGTGAAACTAATCACATGCTTGTGTCAAACCACTATATCTGGCTCATTTACTCTACTGACCATCTGAAACTCAATCACAAGACATGAATGCGTCACATATATTAAAACAAGCGTTCGTATTAGAAAGCTAAAATACCAAATCTAAAGTAACATCAGGTAAGAACCAGTACAGCAAGACTTTGTTTGCTGTTAAATGGCTAGTTCACCAAAAAAATGGAAATTATGTTATTAATTACTCACTCATATACACTAAATGACAAAAGTCTTGTCGCCTATCCAAGTTTTAGGAACATTAAATAATAACTTGACTTCTAGTTTATCATTTGGTATCAGAATTGGCTTATATGAAAGGCAAAGGCCTCTAGCTTATTTTACCAAAAAAATATATGATCATGCCGTGATTTTTAATTATGTAATTAGGACAGTAAGGTCTGACTTTGCTTAGACAAAAGTCTTGTCACTTAACATAAATAATAATTAATATTGTAATTATATTAATATCAATAATTAATGTTAATATAATTAATATTGACTCCCATGAGCTTGGAGGACTGCATCCATACATCCCTGCAGTGACTCAAATAACTTATTAATAAAGTCATCAGGAACGGCAAAGAAAGCGTTCTTGCAGGACTCCCAGAGTTCATCAAGATTCTTTGGATTCATCTTCAATGCTTCCTCCTCCATCTTACCCAAGACATGCTCAATAATGTTCATGTCTGGTGACTGGGCTGGCCAATCCTGGAGCACCTTCTTTACTTTCAGGAGCTTTGATGTGGAGGCTAAAGAATGAGAAGGAGCGCTATCCTGCTGAAGAATTTGCCCTCTCCTGTGGTTTGTAACGCAATGGGCAGCACAAATGTCTTGATACCTTCGGCTGTTCATGTTGCCATCCACTCTGCAGATCTCTCGCATGCCCCCATACTGAATGTAACCCAAAACCATGACTTTTCCTTCACCAAACTTGACTGATTTCTGTGAGAATCTTGGGTCCATGCGGGTTCCAATAGGTCTTCCGCAGTATTTGTGATGATTGGGATGCAGTTCAACAGACGATTCATGGGAAAAATCTACCTTCTGCCACTTTTCCAAATGATCAACTAGAAGTCAAGTTATTATTTGTTGCTCTTACAACTGGGATCAATGACAAGACTTTTGTCAGGTAGTGTATGTTAACATTATATTGAAACATCTGTTTATAAATTGCCACTTGTGGTAAATCAAATATAATTGTAATTTTGTATTTTTACAGTACTGCAAAATACAAACCTACTCAAAATACTATTTTGGTGAAAACTTGATTTTTCTCATGGCAAGGTTGACATTTGCATGGAACTGCTCTCTTGTCAAATTCATTGTACACTACAAACAGTAGTGACCACATGCGTAAAATTTTCTATATTACAGAAAAAAAAAAAAACCGACATACTTTTCAGATGTACTTTTTTGTAGTGGCTCACAAATTTAGTTTCAGCACAAATGAGATCTCCACTTACAGCTCAGCAGACCTGAACGGCGTGAGCGAGAAGGGCACTCTCCCCTCCTTAGATTAATTACTCCAGATCTCCAGAGAAATGTTAAAGTGATGAGAGACAGACGCTGATGCTAAGGGACAAATTGGGGCTCGTAAAGCACTTACACTCCGAACACCTGAAGTGGATAATAATTCTTTGTGACCTTTTACTGATTAAAAGGATAGTTCGCCCCGTAAATTAATATTTCTGTCACGATTTACTCACCCTCAAGTTGCTCAAGAGATTTCGATCTTCAGCTGAATACAGAAGAAGATATTTTGAAGAATGTTAGCAACTGGACAGCTTTTTTTTTTTTTTCAAACTATGTAAGTGAAAAATAGTGTTAGTTGTTTAGTTAGCAGCATTCTTCAAAATAACTTCAAGTCCAGAAAAAGAAAGAAACTTATTTTCGTTTACAGCAACTTAGGAGTGAGCAAATAATCAGTAAGATTAATTATTATTTTACCTCCTTTCAGTGCTTTATTGTTCGTGTTTTTATACTAAGCTCAGAGAATAGCAGCATATGCTTGTGACATTAATGCACAAAAAAACATGCAAATTCTGAAACACAGGCTAAAATCTGTTTGTGTTATGCAACAGATGATTTTTTTCCCCACCTCTTTTAAAAGTTCAGAATAGGCTTGTTTGAACAGAGAAAACAATACATGAAACTAGGGATGATCATTGAGCAGTGCATTTTGGCTCAGATCAGATCATGTGATCGGAAATCGGGCCAGATCACGCGGTTTCAGACTCAATCGGAATCGGACGTTACCTCCCGATCAGGACTCGAATATATAGATGTTTTAACACACACAACGCTATTGGTTAAATGCCAGCAAAGTAGAACACGGAAGCAACTTGAAGTGCAAAGCGCAAGTATGTCTGCGGTCTGGAGGTATTATAAAGTTGATGAGACTTCGCCACAGCCATATCACCCTGCAGCCCAAGACCGATTACTCACTGAAGCTAAGCAGGGCTGAGCCTGGTCAGTATCTGGATGAGAGACCACATGGGAAAACTAGGTTGCTGTTGGAAGTGGTGTTAGTGAGGCCAGCAGGGGGCGCTCAACCTGTGGTCTGTGTGAGTCCTAATGCCCCAGTAAAGTGAAGGGGACAACATACTGTCAGTGGACGCCATCTTTCGGATGAGACGTTAAACTGAGGACTTGACTCTTTGTGGTCATTAAAAATCCCATGACACTTCTCGTAAAGAGTAGGGGTGTAACCCCGGTGTCCTGGCCAAATTCCCTCCATCGGCCCTTACGATCATGGCCTCTCAATCATCCCCATCCACTGAATTGACTGTATCACTGTCTCTCCACTCCACCAATAGTTGGTGTGTGGTGAGTGCACTGGCGCCATTGTCCTGTGGCTGCCGTCGCATCATCCAAGTGGATGCTGCACACTGGTGGTGGTGTGGCGAGACCCCCTCATGATTGTGAAGCGCTTTGGGTGTATGGCCATACACGATAAATGCGCTATATAAATACACATATTACATTACATTACATTTTTTTGTGCCGTTGCAAACGTTCTTGATGAGAACAGAAACAGGCTTAAACCTGACAAAGTAGAGACATTAGTTTTCATTAAGAAAAACATACATTTCCTTCTGTGAAACTTACTACTGTGATGACAGTAAGAGTTAAGGCTAATTTATACTTCTGCGTCAAGCGCACGCGTATGCTCCGGTGCAGCCTTCGTGCGGTTGCTTAGCCCCGCCGAGGCTGACGCCGACTCTGGCGTTCGTGCGGTTGCATAGCCCTCGCCGAGGCTGACGCCGACTCTGGCGTTCGTGCGGTTGCATTGCCCTCGCCGAGGCTGACGCCGACTCTGGCGTGCACCTCTCAAAAAATGTAACTACACGTCGCAATGATGCGTAGCGCAAGCTCTGTGATTGGTCGGCTTGGTACCGATGACGAGCGTGGGTGGTGCTGAGAGCCATGAGCCGGATGGACAGAGTGTTTACAAGTGTGGAGTCCCGTGAAGGAGCTCCAGATGGAAACATTTGTTTTGTGTTTACCTTTATGATTAAAGTTGTTGCACATCTGCCGGTTCCCGCCTCTGACTGAGCGAGTTTTAGCTACTTGTAGGGTTCAGAAAAAACAACACACCTGCGAAGCAACTCGACACAGAGGAACATAAAAACCTACTGCCTGCTAGCGTTTCGGAAGTGTTATTGCAGAGCAACACAAACAGCTCACAGAACTATAAATGCATGACTACGTGCAAGGCAGGGACCGTGGGTCGCGCCGATAACTCGACGCAGAAGTATAAACCAGCCTTTAGGAGTGCAGTTCCTAATAGCACATTACTTGCTTTGCAAACACTGTGGCACTTTTTTTTTGTTTACATGCCTGCCGGGTATTTTAAGTTGAGGTGCTATTTTATATTAGATTTTTTTTTATATTTACTGTTGAACTAAATTCCAAAAGTGAAGAATTGATGTTATTTATTACTTGATTGTTCAAGCTACCTCACAGAAGTGCTCTGTTTGTTAACAGAGTTGATGAATGTTAAAATAAGGTGAATTAAATAAAAAATAAGGAACATCCTGGATCAGTTTCTTCGCTCTTCTTTAATCTTTTTTATGTATTATAGAACTATTGGATCGGGTTTCGGTATTGGTAGATACTCAAAATCAAATGACTCGGACTCGAGGGCAAAAACAACCCTGATCGGGACATCCCTACATGAAACATTATATTAAAGAACTTAATCAGACCCATCATCCTGAAATAATTCAACATTGTATTGCATTTATTGTAAAACTGACAGTAAAAATCTTTCAGAAATTGCTAAATTTTTAAACATTACAAATAATTAATTACAATATGATTAAGCTTTTGTCAAAAGCATCACTGCTTCAACAGTTTTAAACATTGATACTAAGAAAGGTTGAATATCAAATTAGCATATCTGAATGACATCTGATGGATAATTTTGACACTGAATACTAGAGTAATGACTTTCTAACATTTTTAAATATAGTCGAATAAAAAAAAAGTTATTTTAATCGGAAATTATATTTCTCAATATTACTGATTTTCAAATCTTTATCCAATCACATCTTACTAAATTTATGGGCTCTATTTTAACGATCCAGGCACAAAGTCTAAAGCCCATGGCGCAAAAGCATTAAGGGCATGTCAGAATGCACTTTTGCTATTTTAAGGATGATAAAATACACTCTGCGCATAGTCTAACAGGCTTATTATCTTAATGAGTTCTGGGTGTGTTTTGAGCATAACCTGCATTAAACCAATCAGAGTCTCATCTCCCATTCCCTTTAAGAGTCAGTTGCATCACACCATGGCGCATTACATGGCGGACTTTGTAAGTGGAAAAACTGAATGCTTCACTAGCGAGAAAACAGTTAAACAGACCATCTGCAGCACGAGGACAAAGCTCAAGCCTCCTCCATTAGGCCTCTTTACCTTCTCTTTATTTTACTTTTACTCTTTACTTTACTCCTTTACTTTGGTGGAGTAAGGAAACTTTGTTTGTTAAGCGCAAAGGGGCAACACAGTGGCGCAGTGAGTAGCGCTGTCACCTCACAGCAAGAAGGTCGCTGGTTCGAGCCTCGGCTGGGTCAGTTGGCATCTCTGTGTGGAGTTTGCGTGTTCTCCCGGTGTTCGTGTGAGTTTCAGTTCCTCAAAATAGCAACGCGCCAACAATGCGCCTTAACACACCTCCTTTTCAGAGCAGCACACCCATGAGTCCACAAAGTGGAGCAAATGGATTTGCTTTTTAAACAACGTGGTGCAAAACATGAAAATTAGGGTTGTGCTGGTCTGAAAATAGCAACAAATCGTGCCAAACATGTCTTGAGCCTTATTGGGCTGGGTGTATGATAGGGCCCTATCTGAAATCCACATCCATTAGCAGTGATACTGATTATTTAAATTATTTAGCTTTCACAAAAACAGTCATGTCAATTTCAAACACAACAGTAATGAAAAAAAAAAAGAGTTTAATTAAATGTGCAGAGTAAAAATGCTCTTGAAAATCTAAATGACTGCGTTAGCGCAAGAAACCTTGACTAATGTTATAACAGGACGCTTGGGGAAAAAGTAAAGCTGCAAAGTGTAGAAATGGGTCCTTTTTCCCCACATGAGTAGACAAGATCCAGCATGCCTGAGCGGCCATTAACATGAAACCGGATGCTTTAGAAAGAAGAACTTCACACTGACCTGTGATCAGGTCCAGAAAGTTTCACTGGAATTACAACTCTCCATCTAATCTTCACACACTGCCTCTGGGTTGTGAAGGCAGAGCAAATTTACCACAAGCCAATATTTAACTAGTTTTGTAAATGGAAGATTTTTTCCCCCCAATCTGGCGCCCTGCATTCGCTGAGCAGCAGCAAATACGGATGAAAGCAGGAAATTATGGATTCCCTATTATCAGTGGAAACATATTTTATGCAGCACTAACATTTCCTGATGACAAGGTAACCAATTTTCTAGGAGTGAAATTTGCTTTGAAGCCAAGAGTCCAAAGACCAGACAAAATACAAAAAAAAAAAAAGAAGAAGAAACTCGTTCTGTATTTTAATCAAATATCAGACAGTGGTTTCCTCAGCTAGGGAGAAAAACTTTCATTTCCCTTCCTCTTCCTCTAATCCCACTTCCTCTCCAGCTGAAATGAAAGTTGCATCAGCAGAAATGGACATCAAAACTGGTGTTCAATAAGGCGAGCATTAATATTAATACATCTAATGTTAAAGAGTGAGAGGTCTGAAATGAGCTTGACACTATTAAATATTAAACTACACATATACTAGCATGCTAAATATCAATTCAGGCACCAATTCAGCAACTTGCGTGTTTTACACTAATATCTTTTAGGGTTGAACGATATATCGTTTGAGCATCGATATCGCAATGTGTCGCATCGCAGGATTAGATTATTTATTAAAGATTAAAAGATAAAGTAAATATTAAATATATTCTTTAAAATTATTTATACAATGATGACCATGCTATTTAACATTTGATCGTTCAGTTTCTGTACATAAATACTGCTAGACTCTCCTTAAAGCCCTGTTATTTAACTTTTATTTTTCTTTGTCATATTTATATATGCTTGTAATTTATTTTACTTCACGATGCACTGCATAGAAAAAGACTTGATCACCCCAGTCGAACTAAATTAATGAATTCTTTCCAAATAGAGCTATTCAAATCATCTGGTGAAATTATATTCATATCGCAATATATATCGCAGCAAAACAAAATATCGCAATGTCAGATTTTTCCAATATCGTGCAGCCCTAATATCTATTATATAAAGACACAGTATGTCATTTTGGCCACTAAAGGGGGGGTATTCAAAACAAACAAAAGTGTATTTTGATGACTTTGTGACTGAATGTGGAATCATGGGAGATGTAGTCTTCATTACATCCTACAGCACTCCCGCAGAAATCATGTTAATAGATGAGTAAAGTATTCAAGGCTTATTAATATGGTAGTATGAAGCAGAGTAATGCTGAAAGCTGGGCATTAAAGCAGCAGAGCTTTTATTATGCCACAATCCACCGCTTCTGCATGCCAGTCCACCGCTTCTGTTTTTCTACTCATGATCATGTGGAGAAGAAGCAGCGCTGTTTTATCAGACTAAACACATTAAACATAACATATTAAATAGAGATGCACCGAAATACAATTATTTATTATTTTATTTTAAAATATCATTTTGTAAGATTTCAAAAATGTAAAACTTAGATTATACTGACTTAAAAAAAAACACAAGCCAATAAAATAACCACATTTTATTGACAGTGAACAAGTAGTGGTGTCATTTTACCAGCGTTGCCATGACAACACAGTAGTGCTGTTGCAAACAGCAGAAATAATAACTACATAGAAATGTCGTCATTGCAATATTTGAGCGGACTTTGTTTTTCCATTGAGCATGAGCGGTTCATGAATAGATAAGTATGGGTTCATGAACGGAATATCCACAGAGTGGAATATGGAGCTATTTTGAAGCTTTGATCGACGCAGCAACAAATCGGCCTTTGCATGGCACAATAAAATGAATGGGTTTCTTAGTGCAATGTTTAACGTGTCCGGTGTGAAAGTCGCTTCACTCAGTGCAATGACTACAACTGGAGGGAAAGTGAAACCAGCGCACTGATTGTGGTGCAGCATAACCATTTTACGGGTCATATTTTAAGCCAAACAACAAAAATGCCATTTTCTGTCGATAATTTTTGCAGCAGAAAATTTGGTACATCCCTAATATCAAAGCATCTTTGGTGTTTGCTTGTTTTGTATGAAACCAAACCGTAAATGGAGGATGTGTGTGACGTCATTAGCATGAACTCACAGCACACGCTCCGTCTCACTAGTTAAAATGACTTATTTCTCTGGATTTGAAGATTCTTCCAACCTTTGGGGATGATGCAAGTACATAATTTAGCAAAATAAATAACACTGTTCTGGTAGTTTTGGAATATTTTAATTTAAAAAAATCGTGCATACTGTGCCTTTAAAAAAAATAATTGGTGTATTTCCCTTTAGATGAACCTGCAATGGCATCATAAAATCTGATGTTTCATTCAGAGTTGTTGTTTTTCTTGACATGTAAGCAACATTTGGCATAACACTGTTATACTCTGATTTATCTTCATTTTACACCATAATGAAGGTAAATGAAAGTGCAGATCGTATAAAATAACTCAGCTCAGCACAGAAGCATTTGCGGACACGCAAGATAACTAGGACAAGCTTTTAGCTGGATCGATGTTCTACATAAAGCGGGTTAAACATCAGGCAGATGTTGAGCTGCACTTTGGGACATCTTCTCCGTGTAGGAAAGATTTGGCAGTACTTTCTCCCAAATGATCTCCAGAACTCCATCAATGAGTCATTTCGCTGCTAATGCACTGCTGAAGCCATTCAGACCACTGAGGTAATACAGCCCGTCTTATTGAATTATCTCAGATGCATTCTGCGGCATTAAGTGTCAATATGATGTAAAGAGAAAGAAGTAAATAATGCCAAATGAAAAATATCAAAAGATATCGAACACTGTGAAGCTTCAAAGGGACTTTTAAAAATACCCCCTTATAGTTTCGATCTACAGAGGTGAAAAGTAGGCCAATAAGCTCCTTTATTGTTGAAAACTTCTCTTTTATGGTCAATAAGTCTGCTTCCCAGGTCGTCAATAAAAAGCGAAGCTGCACTGCTAACATACTATATTGGCAGGGAGGGAAAAATAAACCAGTTGTTTACTTAGTATTGTAGTTTTTTGACCTAGAAATACCTGGTTCACACATCTCATCTGCTCATTTACACGGAAGACAATCACGTCAAATATTTCAGGGGAATAAAACAGAGACAGCTGTGTTTAATTAACTTATGCATGATCTATCAGAACCCTCCGCAATGAATCCAACATGAGCAAAATATCCTAGACGGGGATAAGCAAAGTTTTTGGCTCAGAAGCCACACATTTGGGCTTTAAATAGCACAGAGGAGACAAAGTATAATTCCCTTTGAGATCTTCTTGCATCAACTGGTTCCACAAGAATACTTTCTCAACTTTAAATCTAGTTCTGCTCAGGCTGGATGCCTCCAACAATTCGTCTTGCCAGATGACCATGCATGGATAGTTTTCTTTGTCTAGCAAGCGCTAACAGGTCCCACTGCGAGACCTCCTACAGTGGCCTTGAGGCGAATTTGCATCCTGTTTGCCCTGTTAGTGCAAGAATTTCAAGCCTAATTTCTATCCGTTTCACCATGATTTGGTGCACACGCTCAACGTTTTCCCTCGGGCCCACCTGTACTTCAACCTGACGAAATAACATTATGAAAACGAGACACTGCCATTGTTTCCAATTCAAGTTTTTAGTTTCTAAGAATAACGTTACAGCTTATTCCACAGTTGCAATCTCTGAACATCACATAAACCAACAGTACTCAAACCTGGTCCTGTGTGTCAGGATCTACTCACACTAGGCTATCTGAACCGTGCCCAGGCACCTTTGACCCCCATTTCCCGTTTCGTTTGACAAGTGTGAGTGCTCTGAATCGGGCCCAGGCGTGATTCAGTTGGCCGGGCCTGGCCCAGTTGGAAGAGGTGTGCCAGAGTGCGGTTCAGTTGGGCTTTGGCGTGGAATGCTTGTAGTGTGAGTGCAAAGCATGCCTGAGCCCGAAACTGAAGATGCAACGTCACTTTTAAGGGACTGTTTCATATGGATCCATTAATCATTCTTACTTTTCAATGAACACGAACTGTCATAGTATATTAAAGATGCAAACCCCTCGCTGCATGACAGCTACCACCTTCAGTAAACCTCCTAATACGTGCAGCACGATGACGTTCACGAACATTTATGAGCGTCAAAAGTGGTGGAGCTGTTCATCAAAAGATTTAACTGTGTGTCACTGCATCACAAACGACTTAAAATAATACAAAACAATAGAACTAAAGCAATCTCCATTGTACGGAGCAAAAGCACTTCTCTTTTGTTAAACTGAACAGTCGCATCATCGATGACGCAAGCGTGCTCAGGCTCTAAAGGCAAAAAATGCAACGTGAGTGCGGGCCGAGGGGGAGAGGGGAGGGGGGAAAATCACGTCTGGGCATGGTTCAACCGTGCCTAGTGTGAGTAGTCCCTCAATCAATACCCAAGCTCCCAAGGTTGTTCATCAGTAGGGCGTGTACATGAATAAGTACACTAATAAGGATAGTGATGAGCTTGGTTCACTACATATTGGGACACACTGACTACTCTTTCATGGACACCAAATTCAAAGACTTTCAAGGACATTTTCATAAGTTTGTGATGTCAAGAAGGCTTGGTGAATGTTGTGGTAGGGATGCAAGGATTGTAGATTTTGGTTGTTCGATTATAGTCTGAGGAATAATCAAGGTTTCACGGTTATTATGATTATGCATTCAATAATTTCGAAACACTACTAGTTTAGAAAATCACATGAAAACTCGTTATATTTTAAAGTGTTATTTATTGCTGCTCAGTAACCAAATAATACAGCACAAAATAATAATAAAAAACAAACAATAAAAAAGGACTTAAAAATAAGTTAAATATAAATGACAGAACAACGAATAAATACATAAAAATAATTTTAAAAAAAAAGTATTTGTCTATTGTAAATCTATTTTAAGTATTTAATCATGTAAATGTATGTATTTCCCTTTTAAAGGGAACAATTGTAGTCAAAGGCTGCTGAACCTCTGTCTGAAAGGCACTTTCGATCAACTATATTACAAAAATGTTTGGCCTTTTCATTTTGTATTTTTTTTTCCCTTTTTCGACAAGAGTAGAAATGTGACCCGTCAGTTCTTGTCACATGACTCGCAGTATTCTGAAAAGTTTAGGGCTGCGTCCGAAATCGCATACTTCCATACTATATAGTACGCTAAAATCAGTATGCGAGCTGAGTAGTATGTCCAAATTCATAGAAATCGAAAAACAGTATGCGAGAAGTACCCGGATGACCTACTACTTCCGGCGAGATTATGAAGTGCGCATCCGATGCATGCTACTCTATCCCATGATGCCGCGCAAGTGAATTTATGAAAGGGAGTAAAGTAACGCAACTGACGCGGGTAGGTCACGTGATCAAGAAAAAATGGCAAACGTAGTACTTCAGAGTTCCATTCATACTACTCACATTCATACTGTATAGAACATACTTTTCTAACGGTCAAGTAGTATGTTTAAATTCAAATGCAGTAGCTATTGAGCAGTAGGCGATTTCGGACACCCAGATGTTTTCAACTAGGCGCGACTGGAAAGCGCTAATGCGTCGCACCGCTTATGTGAACCACCCTTAGTTAATAGCCTCAGCCACAGTTAATCCAGTGTGCGTGCGTATTAGCCTCGGTGTACAAGCTCAGAACTTTAAACTAGCGCACAGTTGGCATAACTTTGCTTAGTTGCAGCAGTTTTGTTCCGTGCAGAAACGCGGTGTTGAGAAGCCTTTACGGTTGATTAACCGTGACAAATTAAAGCGCGGTTAATAGTGAAATCGGTTAATCGTTGAATCCCTATGTTGCGAAAATGTTTTTTCTTTACATCTTTAAATCTTCGATTGTTTTTTTGTGTTGTGCATTTTCTGCCGTTGTTTTGAAAGATCATAATAACAAGAATTGGGAGAAAAATGTACTTGTTGTTATGAAAATACAAAAGGCCTAAAAATAGGTTCATTATCAGCTCCAAAGTTGTTTACCAAATACAAAGCAGCAAACTCCCCATGAGATAGATGATAACATCTTCCGTAGACAATTATCTATGCCCAGCAACACAAAAACAAACAAGTCACGCTGAAATTGTCCCCTACCTGCAATCTCGCATTGCCTGTCAGTGGAACCAGGAATGCTGTTGGTTTTCCTCAGATAAAAACCCATGAGGAGCAGGTTTACATCTGAATGTGAAGATACTACAGCTAAATGCAGAGTAAAATCCACAAAAATCTTTCCTGTGCTTTTGTGTGTGTGGAAATCTTGTATGAAGCAAGGTTAGGCATATTCTACAATGAAAGGCTGCCTGCATAGTTTACATACTTCCGCTCTGCACTAAAGGTATCTACTTTGCTGGGAATGTGAAAGAAGCATATTTGCGAGTTCAGAGCAAGACGGTACAGCGGTTTTGGAACAGATCATAAAACAGCATCTTGATACTGCCTAGGAATTGCATGCATAATAAAACAGGAATGCATATTAAGGGATAGTTCACCTGAAAAGAGAAATCTGTTCATTTGCTTACCTTCAGGCTACTTAAGAAGAGAATATTAAAGAAGATTTTTTTAGCTGAAACACTGGTTTTTGGTCCATAAAATACAAGTTAATGACTACTAGCAGTTTGAGAGTCAAATAAATCAAATAAATAAAGGTAACTGTTTGCTGAGGCTGTGGATTGTTATTGTAAATAATGTTCAGTTTCTTCCACAGGCAGATTTTTTGCTTCTTGTGAATGTTCATGCTTGTTTTGCCTGCAAACGTGAAAACAGAGGCGCATTACCGTTCCATGGTGCGAACGGCACAGAATTTGTGGTAACACTTTAGAAAATTTGTCCATTAGTTCATGTTAGGTAATATATTTACTAGCATTAACTATGAATAATCTTGTAAAGCATTTATTAACCATAGTTAAACATGAACTAATGCATTATTCAACTCTAAACTATAAATTCAACTCTATTTAACTCTAAAGCACTATCGCCTCACAGCTAGAAGGTTGCTGGGTCAGTTGGCATTTCTTGTGAAGTTTGCATGTTCTCCCTGTGTTGGCGTTGGTT
Organism: Danio jaintianensis; assembly: GCA_903798115.1. Lineage (NCBI taxonomy): Eukaryota > Metazoa > Chordata > Actinopteri > Cypriniformes > Danionidae > Danio > Danio jaintianensis. The sequence goes on from CAIGQV010019088.1 coordinate 11,300,593, forward strand.
TCCTCCGGTTTCCCCCACAATCCAAACACATGCACTATAGGTGAATTGAATAAGCTAAATTGGCCGTAGTGTATGTGTGTGAATGTAAAAGTGTATGTGTGTATGTTTCCCGGTGTTGGGTTGCAGCTGGAAGGGCATCCGTTGTGTAAAACATATGCTGGATAAGTTGGCAGTTTATTCCACTGTGGCGACCCCTGATGAATAAAGGAACTAAGCCGAAAAGAAAATGAATGAATGAATGATAGGAAATACATTAGCTAATGGACCATTATTTTAAAGTGTTACCAAATTTGCCTCATTTGCATCTTTCATGTTTGATGTGAACCCAGGTGTGTTGGTCAATCAGAAAGGAGAAAACAGTGCAAACGCTGACGTCATCAGACAAAAACTCCAGTTGTATTGTCCACACGACCACACTGTAACAGGAGTTTCGGAAAATCTTTACCCTGGCCGGAGTTTTCAGAAAGTTCTGGTTTCAGTATCCCAAAACTTTGTTTTCGTGTGGACATCCAGCGAAACTGTGCAGAAAAAAGTGTGGTTTTGAAAATACCTGTGTTTGTGTAGAAAGTGCCTTAGAAACTACTGGTAGCTGTTGATTTGCATTGTAAACCATAGATCAAGGTATAAATATACAAAAGGTACAAAAATAAATAAATACAAAAACATGAGGACAAGTAAATTTAGAACAAATGTTCCTTTGTGGGAGAAGTATCCTTTCAAAAAAATCTAAATAAAAAATTATGCGGAACAAATTTTCATTTCATTATGACTGATCTGAGGTTTATACATTTCAAATGTGACAGATTCACCTCAGTCATCATTACCAATTCCCTACAGCTAAACTGTGTTAATAGAAACAAACCATAAACTCCCCCGGGTCCAAACAGAACAACATCAAAACTAGATCTTAGAAACAAACTAAACAATTTGAGAGCCGGGGCGGCACGGTGGCTCAGTGGTTAGCACTGTGGCCTCACAGCAAGAAGGTCACTGGTTCGAGTCCCGGCTGGGCCAGTTGGCGATTCTGTGTGGAGTTTGCATGTTCTCCCCGTGTTCGTGTGAGTTTCCTCCAGGTGCTCAGGTTTCCCCCACAGTCCAAACCATGCGGTATAGGTGAATTGAATAAACTAAATTGTCCGTAGTGTGTGTGTGTATTGGTGTTTCCCAGTACTGCGTTGCGGCTGGAAGGGCATCCGCTGCGTAAAACATATGCTGCAATAGTTGGCGGTTCATTCGGCTGTGGCGACCTCTGAAATATATACTAAGCCGAAGAAAAATGAATGAACGAATGAATATGCACTTTTGGCCACAGCATTCTTCTACTGTAGCTCAGAGTATTTTCGATAATATTAGCCCAAGAGGCAAACGCATGCCATAAATCCACCATTCCGTCAATTTTTGGCATGCTACTTTCAACATATTTAATACTCTTATCTGAGACACCTTAAAGCTTGGATATTATGCAAACTCCTACGCAATTGGTCCAGTTACCTAACACAATCTTGTTTCTCTAAAGGAAACTAGGTGTTTTTGCCTGTTCCAGCTTAACTTTCAGGGCTCGATCACTGAGGAGAACGGAGCTGTATTCTCCTTTTATTCAGGACAGGGAGGCTCTGAAAGCTGACAGCCAATTCCCACTGTCTACAGTCATTTCAATCCATTTCTCAGGAGACTGACATTACATAATAAATTAATGAATTAATTCATACAGAATACAGGTAAATGAATTAAATAGCATGTGCCAACGAAAAGCATCTAGAGATCATTGCTCAATCGTATTCAGGCTCCATGTCATGGGTTATCTCGTCTTGCACAAGAATTCATCTAGGAGGAAAAATGCTGAGATTATCACGCAAGGCACACACCAAAATCTGCTTTTTTGGAGATAACAGTCTACTGCTTTAATTTGCGGTGATGATGCTCGTTATAGGACTAGGGTTTTTCCATCTTGGGTTGTACCATCTCCATCTTTTGCCAAAAATCAGGCTTGCAGTCATGGCTACCGACAGTGATGTTCAAGCATTGCTCAATTACATTTAATGTTATTCTTTTTAAATAAGATAATGCTTTACTTGATAAGATTACAAGAATAATGCAATGTGTTGGATGCCACTGTCATAATGCCATTATAACATTAAAGGTGAAAACCCCTAAAAAAAAAAATATAAAAAAAAAAAAGAATAAATTCATGTTTGTTTCAAGTAGGGTTGTCAAAAATATTGACTTTGGTACCAATCAGTATTAGGGTTGTCCCGATACTGGAATTCAATACCAATCGGTACTGAAATTTTAAAAACTCACCGCTGTTTACTGAGTGTAAACACAGATACAGGGACACTGGAGTGTTTTAAAGCCGCGATTCATCAGCGGATCGCTCATATGTCAGCTTATAGACAAACCAGCTGATCAACATTACTTTGAAACACTCCAGTGTCCCTGTATCTGTGGTTACACTCAGTAAACAGCGGTGAGTTCGGTGAACTGATGACCTTCACGGCCAATCACAGTCATTTCTGTTGAGCACGTGAACACAATGGCAAATCAGCACTGCTTAAGAACATGTTCAACAGCGCTCAAATGTTAGCGGGATGTTTTAAAATTTCAATACTGATTGGTACCGAATTCCAGTATCGTGACAAACCTATTAAGAACACCCTCAAACGTTGTGGTAAATGGATGTTATTAAAGATTTCAGTACGATTAATACCGAACTCGTTACTTTTGACAACCCTAGTTACAAGTAGCAAACATTTCATGATCAGGATACCACCTCCACATCATTTTGGGCCAGGAAAAACCCTAAGAACAAAGTCATCAAGACTGTGAACATAATTAGAATCTTATTAAAACTAGACGTTTTCTGAATAACTGTTTGCAAAACTAACCATGATGTTTGAGTGTTGTGAGTGAATGTCAAGGCATCGCTAAAGATTTCTGATTGTCAAAGAAACTATATGGTGTTCTGCAGGTGATTCATTTAACCACAGAATTTAATTATTAATTTTATACATTAAAATACAAATGAGAAAAAAAAAACATTTAAATAGAAAACACCAAATTTGGAGGACATTAAACGAAATTTGGGTAAAAGAAATTGAACTCAATGGGCAAATAGAGCAATCCCATGCAAATGTCAACCTTGCCACCAAAAATACCGAAATAGCGAAACCCTTTCTAGGTATTTTTTTGAGTTGGCTTGTATTTTACAGTACTGTAAAAATACTCAAAAATGTCTCTGTCAATGTCTTCAAACAATTATATTTGATTTACCAAAGCCACACAAGTGCCAATTTCGCATCTGTAAATCTGCAATTTCATAACCAATCCATAACCACTCTTATTAGCATCATTTCTTTTGGGTTCTGCAGTTTAATTCACAGAATTTCTACACGGTATGTTGTATACTGTAAACTTTTTGGGTCACATCCATAACACATGTTTATTTCCCTCATTTTACAGATTGATATTTGTCTGATCCTATAACTCTGTGGTTAGTTGTTTTGGAAAATATAAACAGATGTTTCAAAATAATGTTAACATATACTTTCTTTGTCAATTTATGTTTTAAGTTTTTACTGCAAATGTCACATCCATAACGCTGGAATTGCTCAATAATAAATTAATCCCAATTCTTTAACAGCATGCTTTTAAACTTCCTTTTAACTATTAAATTTATATCCGGCGACGCGGTGGCGCAGTGGGTAGCATGTTCGCCTCACAGCAAGAAGGTCGCTGGTTCGAGCCTCGGCTGGGTCAGTTGGCATTTCTGTGTGGAGTTTGCATGTTCTCCCCGTGTTCGCGTGGGTTTCCTCCGGGTGCTCCGGTTTCCCCCACAAGTCCAAAGACATGCGGTATAGGTGAATTGGGTAAACTAAAATTGTCCGTAGTGTATGTGTGTGAATGAGTGTGTATGAATGTTTCCCAGTGATGGGTTGCAGCTGGAAGGGCATCCGCTGCGTAAAACATATGCTGGATAAGTTGGCGGTTCATCCCGCTGTGGCGACCCCAGATTAATAAAGGGACTAAGCCGAAAAGAAAATGAATGAATGAATGAATTTATATCCACAGAATTTGATATAAACAATTTGGTAATAAAATAAAATGCAATGCAATTGAAAGTGACTGATTTTGCAAACACAACTTACAAATGCATCCAAAAAATAAATGAATAAAATAAAATAAGCATCTTTAAGGCTTTAAAGCATCATCTACACTGTAAAAAACGCTGGGTTCCACACAATTCCTTCATTTGTGTTGTCTCAATACAAATTCATTCATTTATTCATTAATTTTCCTTCAGCTTAGTCCCTTATTTATTAGGGGTCGCCACAGCAGAATGAACCGCCAACCATTACGGCATATGTTTTACGCAGCGGATGACCTTCCAGCCACAACCCAGTACTGGGAAACACCCATGTACTCTCACATTAACACACACTCATACACTACGGCCAATTTAATTTATTCAATTCACACTTGTAGCGCATGTGTTTGGACTGTGGGGGAAACCGGAGCACACGGAGGAAACCCACACCAACACCTGGAGAACATGCGAACTCCACACAGAAATGCCAACTGGTCCAGGCGGGACTCAATCCAGCGACCTTCCTCCTGTGAGGCGACAGTGCTAACCACTGAGCTACCGTGCCACCCCCAACACAAACTAAGTTGTCCCCCTCCAAAATTCAAGAATTTTACTGTTTCAACTCATTTAAATAAGTAGTTTGAAGAATCACCAAAAGTAATTTTTGGAGTGTAAAGTGTGACAATTCAATGTACTTGAACTCATGAGACACACACTTTCAAAGAGAAAGACGGGAAGCCGATATATAGCACCCAGGGGCAAAAGCACATTGTGTGTGTTGCTGGACAGGAAAAATGCAACCTTTTCCTGCCCGTATCCTTCTGACATTTACGAGGTAGAAAAAGCAGTGATCACCTGACGTCGTGGTACTGATACCCATCCTGAATGATTCCATTATGGCCAGACTGAGCTGCTGGTGAGACGCTACACTTTTCATTTACACATCCATTAGCCTCTAGCCGGACTGCAGCCACAGATACAGAGCTGTGCGCTCTATAATTAGCACTTTAATTTAACGTGACTGCACGCTCTGTGGTTTTCTCTTTTCCATTTCCAAGGGAGCTGATATATAGCAGAAAAGTGGAAAAAAAGAAGAAGCTACATGATTCAGCACCATCTGACACCTTTAATACCCAATTCCAAGAAGACCTGCCACTGGTATCAGAGCCACTGTGTTCATACTGTAGCGTTTCTTAGAATATTGTTGTATGTGCGGCCAAACTGCAAGGTAGGCCTGCACAATTAATCATTTCTAAACCAAAAGGTTAAGATTTTCAAAATCGCAAAAGCTGTGATTATTTCAATGCACTATCAAATATGATAACAAGCATATCGTTTTTCACAGTTCGTAAGCACATTTCCCTGAACAATGTATTAATCTAAATGTGAATTATTCGTGCAGTTTATGTCGAGTTCAGACTGCACGATTTTTAAAGTCACAGATGTTTTCACACTGCATGACTATCTAGGCTAGCGTTCCGTCGCTGCTGTGTTTACACTGCAAGATGGATCGGCGACAGGGGGATTCACACTGCATTACTTTAAAATAGGATGAATCAACGACAACTTTGTCTTGGTCCGCAAACTACGTCTTACAACCAAACACACGCGAGAAATGACATAAACAACGTGAGGTCACGTAGTATATCATTATACGTAGTATATCATTATAACTACATAACGAGAACGAAGCTTTTAGTGGGGTAGAAAATGTACTTATTTCGCTCTCCTGGCTTTTGAAGTGAATTAGCAATTTCTCTTCAACTTTTTTCTTTATTGACCCGGTTGTGGTATTGCTTAGATGACACGTCAAACAGACACGGGTGCTCCTGCCAAATTTACACTAGTTTTTCCCTCCATTTCTTGTGTCCAAATAGACCGAAAAGAAGCGCTTTTAACTCCTCCCCCAACCTCCCGCTGGCCTGCAGATACCCATACTAGTGGATGCTGCTCTCTCATTGGCTGTAGATAATCGCTGATTTATTTTCAATCAGAACACATTTCACACTGCATTATTTTGAATCGCCGACAGCTCCAGATATTTAGCATGCCAAATATCTCACGGTGTCGGCGACTCATCAGCGATTCTCTCAGATCGCGTCTTTGATATTTCACACTCTGTGATTGTCACTTACGTGAACGAGCACCGATTTGCCTGTGATTTCAGGCATTTGTCGGCGATTTCTCAAAACCTGTCGGCGAGTCAAAATCAGGGCTAAAATCATGCAGTCCGAACTTGGCATTAAATGTCAAAAACACTTGCTGTTGTTGTTTCAACCTTAATGTAGGTTATCGTCAGTGTTTTACTGATGTAAAATTGTTTACAGTGTGTTTGGATTCTTAAAAGTTGAAGATTTTATATACAATTTATTACATTTTATTTAAGATACTGTAGTTATTTTCTTAATTTGTCATGACAACTCACAACTTGAATATAAAAAATATAAATATATATATTTTAAATAAACAAAAGCATAGTGTAGCATACTCTGTGATTATGCTTGGTCTTTTTTTGACATCACTGGAGCGTTTCAAAGTCATGTCGATCAGCTGGTTTGTCTACAAGCTGACATACGAGCGATCCGCTGATGAATCGCAGCTTTGAAAACCTACAGTGTCCCTGTATCTGTGGTTACACTCAGTAAACAGCGGTGAGTTCGGTGAACTGATGACCTTCACGGCCAACACAGTTATTTCTGTTGAGCACGTGAACACAATGGAAAATCAGCGCTGTTTAAGAACGCGCTCAAATGTTAGCAGGAAATGGACGTTTTTAAAACTTTAGTTTCGATTGGTACCGAATCCCAGTATCGTGACAACACTACTATGAACACACAATCACATTTAATATTTTTGATAAAAAGGTGAAACAACTCCATAGAAGTACACATGAGCCATAATACCATAAAGACTTGTGGATTAACCAATTGGGCCAACAAGCAAATAGCAGATCATTCCCAAACCTAAAGAAGCTCTTAAATGTCTGCATGATGTATCAGGTTTGCTTTCCGAGGAGTGTAAGGTGTAGGGTCATCTTAATTAGGCCAGAAGCTGCAATTGATAGTTCACAACAAAAGCAGCAGCAGCATCCGAGGAAGAGAGCGAGAGAGAGAAACAGATGGAAAATCCTGCCCTACCTTCCTGGCATATGGCAAAAAATAACTATTAATGAAAGCATTTCAGACACCCTGGAGCTGACGTGCTTTGGGATGTCAGAAAGAATATGGCTAACAAACTCTCGGCTTCGCTCTGCAGAAACATCTCGCCCAAGAGTCTGCACTGAAGGAATGTGGCATGATGTATTACCTTCTGCCTCTCCAACAACTGCAAGCTCCAAAACAGCAAATCAGACTCCAAAAAGAAAAGAAAGTGCAGATCACAGTAGGGCTGCATGATATTGGAAAAAATCTGACATTGAGATATTTTGTTTTGCTGAAATATATATTGCGATATGACTATAATTTCACCAGATTATTTAAACAGCTCTAGTTGGGAAATTTTTTATTAATTTACATTGACCGGAATGATACAGTCTTTTTCTATGCAGTGCATCTGCATAAAGCATAATACATTACAAGCACAGGGCTCCAAATTAACCTTTTTGCTTATTAGCACCGGTGCTCCTAACTTCAAAAATGTAGGCGCACCCACCAAAAACTATGAGTACCGTTACTACAAGTTCTATATTAACAGATTTATTGCATTTGAAATCAACACTAATCAAAACTAACAAACAAACAAAAAATCTGCATGCGCCCACCGGCCCTACACGCACTGCTTGTCTGATATTGCACAGTTGATATTGACATATAACTTATTATTTACATGCGTCATCTTAATAGCAATAACGGTCTTTTCATGAGCTGCAATATTAGTTTAATCTTAGTGAATGCATACTCTTTTGCAATGGTGAACGCGGTGCCAGTCGCACGACTGACAGCATCGTGACGATTAAATGAAGGTTTAAATAACGTTAGAACATTTCGTGCTTAAAATGTGTAGATGTGGCAGACACTGTTACCTGAAAACTCCGTCCCACCGGCTTTAGGATGAATGGCTTTAATCATTTCAGCAGACATTAACCCACTGGAAGTCTTTTATCCACTCTTCGAAAAGTGTAAATGGTGGATTAACATTCACCACATGATCACTAATAAGATGTGGCATTATTTGTAACTTTAGGTGGTTTCAAAAACAAAATCTGTCAGTGTTATTTTCATTCTCTCGTATCCAGACCTTTACATTTTAGCGGCTGTAGCTACCTGTCATCTGAACTAAGTGATTGACAGCTGATATTAACCAATCCATTTGCGCTCTGTTCTAGAGCAGTGGGCCAAAAAGAAGAGCTTGAAGGCGGGGCAAGCATTGCAAGATTTGTTTACTGCAGCTAGTTGACATGACAACAGTTTTAAACTATTCCTGAGCGCTGCGTTTGGCGTTTCAGGTGCAAAGATGTATTCTGCGTGAATTTCCCCTAAATACGCGCATACGGTGAACATTTTGCAGTGAAAACTGGTCACACGGCAACAATTTTATGCACAAATGTTCCCAAATATATTTTAAGGTCGCATAGATAAAATTTCGGGCACATATGCGACCAAAACAGTCGCAATTTTGAGCCCTGAAGCATATATAAATACGACAGATCAAACATTTTAAATAAAAATATTAATAAACAGTCTAGCAGTAAGTATAGTAACTGAACAACCAAACATAAAATATCATGGTCATCATTGTATAAATCATTTTTAAAAATAATATTTAATAATATCTTCATCTTTTAATCTTTAATAAATAATCTAATCTTGCGATGTGACTATTGCGCATACACACATTGCGATATCGATGCTCAAACGATATATTGTTCAGTCCTAGCTGAAATAACACAATTTGTACATTTTCTTTGGGACAACTTAATTGTTTATTGTTCAATCAACTTAAATTTGTAAAAACGGTTGAGTTAACTTAATCGATTTGTATGGGGACAGCATGAAGGTATTATGTGGAACCCTGCATTTTGTTTTTTATAGTGTATTTCTGCGATATATATTGGAATATAAATACAATTTCGCCAGATGAATTGAATAGCTCTACACTGTAAAAAATAATAATAATAATAATGCAGGGTTCCACACAATTGCTTCATGTTGTGCCAACACAAATCGATTAAGCTAACTTAATTAATTTTTTTTTTTTTTACAAATTGAACATAAAACATTTAAGTTGTCCCAAAAAAACCTCAACAGTAGGGCTGGGCGATTTGGCCTAAAATCAAAATCTCGATTGATAAAATATACAAAGTTTGTGCATTTTGAACTGTGGCTATATAATCCCAATATAATCCTAAACTATATAATCCCAACTCAACATTGCTCAACATTATTTTCTTAAAACAAGAGAAGTAATCTTGTTTTAGGTTTGAATTTTAGACATTTTAAATTTTTTGAATCTAAAATTCTTATAGAAAAGCATTTTTTGCAGTGCAAATGTAAAATAACACTACATAGTCTTCATTGTATAAATAATTTAATACAATTAATCTTTGTAACACCACCAAAAAGCCGTAATTTCCTGTGCCAAAAAACTCTCAAGAAATGCTAAGAAAGCAGTCACAGGCCTTAAAAACACATGCGAATGATAAACGTTCACTCTATTATGGTATAACTGACTCTAAAAATCATGTTCTGTGGCTCAACATTGCAGATCCTGCTATATGTGACTATTGCGGATGTGCATTGACTGCGATATCGATGCTAAAACAATAGATCTTGTGCAGCCCTAGATCACATTATAGTAACGCAGCTCATTTCCGAGTAAAGCGTGTTAGACTCAAACAGAGAACATCAGACTAAATTCATTTAGATCTAACTTAAATAAATTACATCAGTCTAGTATAGTTCAAACTAGACTGGAAAATAAAATGCACATGCACACAAGCGCCTGCTTTGTTCACAACTACAGCAAGTTTCTAAGACACATAAATGAGATTCAGCTTTCAGCACAGAAACAGCTCTGTCAACTCAAAAAAGATCTGTGAAATTAGTCATGAGACTTTAATAAATGCCCATCTATTAGCCATTTTTATTCCCCCACATCAGGGCGTTTATGAGGGAAGTTTTATAGTGCTTTATAACGGTGTGGTTGACTTGCAAACATCAATAATAAATTAATCTCAAACATAAACGAAGGGTAAACCGCACTAATGTAGACCTCAGACATTATCATAATTTTCAACATTATCATTGCTTAGTTATTGTTAAGTTATTTTATATGTTATTTAGGGGTTTCATCGATGCACCGTGATGCAGACGCGATCAGTTTAGTAATAGATCATAACCGTTTATTACATACTGACGTCACTTACCGCTATTTTGTGGTAACTTACTATGGTGAGGGAGGTCAATTGAACTCCAACTACTTAATAAGCAGACAACTGTGCACAATTAACTGTGTGTGAGTTTGTTGGACAGTCTTTCACTCACACTGAAGTTACAGCAGAACCCAGAAGCCACTATATCATTGCTAGGGAGGAAATCATCCCTGCTTCTCTGTCTCTCTGGGCCTTTGACCTGCTGGTGTGAGGTAACGTTTCCTCTCATCTCTAAGCTGTTACAGTGATACTTATGGATTCATATATAAGTGTGCCTGTAGAGCAAGTTTTCTCCACCGTGTCTATAATGGATCAGCTTAGCTGCGATAACTGCGGCTGTTTTTCAGTGTCCGCGTCACTGCTCGGTGAACAGCACTGACCATTAGAGCCAATCACAGCCCTGCTGTGATGCTGTATGTAAGTTTCTGACTCATCTAAAGCATAAAAATACCATAATATGTTTGCAGATATTTAAGAAACATGATGTATAATGACAAGTGAGCATTCCTGTTTATCTGAGAAACAATGCTAAAGTCAGTTATTCTGCTTTGAAAATGTGAGTTACATGCCGGAACTACTGTCTTTGTTTTGGTTGCTTTAACCCGCCCACATCCAGTTTAGCCAATTATATTTCAGCACCCCGGGTTGCCTTCACGGAAAACAGAGTATTTCATTCATTCAGCCAGATAGGCTCTCAAAGTATGCACCCGCGACTGAAAATGCGACCTCCGGTGGACAGTAGCAGACTCCGAAATGAGATGCGGATTCAGAGTTCCACATGAGGTGGTTATGAATTAGCAAATAATATAAATATTACGAACGTAAACATTAGGTGAGCAGGTTACATTGTAACTTCGTGTCCTAACAACATGCTACATGATGAGATTTGCAGTGATAAGCAATTTGGCTGTTTACACCAGACGAAACATGACAGAAATTTAAATACAGCATTCAGAAGCACAGAATATGCACTCACTGCACTCCAACGAAATGGTAAGGTTTATAATCTAATTAATACATATTAAACCTCTTTAACGTTATTAAATGTACATGCTGAATGACTGATATGTTGGTGTTGTCAATCTGGCAACCTGCGCTTGCGTGTGTTTTGAACCGGGTGTGCAATACCTAGTTCAACCACTGGGTGTCAAAATGGGTGTCAAAAAATATATATATATTTTTGAAAAATAAAGGGTTTATTTTGTAGATGAAAAATGTACCAACATTATATAATTTGCAAGTAGTCATTTAACCTTTTTTTTCCATAGCGGAAACAGGTTTCCATTCGGCTCCACTCAGTCAACAATCTGACCTTGTTGTAAAATAAACAGAAGTATCCTTCCAAAAATATTCCCACATGCTATGTGGCATATTCAGCAGCACCTGATACAAATAAGTCAAATCCCAGCAGCGTTATCCCTCCAGAGCAGCACAATCCCAACAGGCCCTTTTCCAGCCTTATGCCGGATCACAGATTTAACACTAGTAAAATCTTAAGACCCTATAACAGCTGCTAGACCTCTACATGCCCACACTGCCGGACAGTGACGGATAGTGGGGGAGAAGCCAGCGTGATTTTTTTCTTCTTTGCCTGAGGGGGAATTACTGCATTATGCTCAAAATCACAAAGCAGACTACAGTACCAACAACACTATTTCCATAAAGCTTAGACGGGTATTGAACGCTGAAAGCAGCATGTCTCCAATATCCAGCACATCAGGGCTCGCCAAACTGCTAACCCGACATCCCGAGTCTATTATTTTTTCCAGTCGGGCTACCAAAATCGTCTTAATTGGAAGAAATATATAGCCTATTTTAATACTTTTGCATTCTCTCAGAAATTTGGTAATTATGTTGTATGTAATTTTCATGCAGAGGAGCCACTATCAATACATGTTTGAATTGACTGGTGTTGGTCAAAAGAACTGGCACTTAATAATATATAATAATAAAATGAAACAATAAAGGTAGGCCTAACAGTTTTTCACATTGTTTTTTTAAATGAGACAATTAAAACATTTATAAATTAAAAATTTATTAAAACAATTAAATAAAATTGGGTTATTTAAAATAATAATAATAATAATAATAATAATAAATAAATATATGCTATAATGATTTTTAATTTTATTTATTAATTTTAAAGAAACTTTTTTATTAACCCTTTAAGCTGCACTTGAAAATAATTTATGGCCCACATCTTGCATTAAATAATATACTGACAAAACTCTGATAAATAATAATAAGCAATTAAAATAATAATGATAACCTATGGATAAATGGTCAACCAGGTGGTTATGATGCCTGTTAAAATGTTAATTGTAATATTATTCACATTGAAACAACATAAAATACCAAACAACACCATACAAACAAATAACACAAACAATACATAATGCCAATTTCAAAATTCATATATTCATTAATAGATTAGGAAAAAAAAATACTGCATGAACCAATTTTTCTAAATATCTAAAAAAATATATATTACACGAGCTATACTATGTATTTGTAATAATAATAATAATAATAATAATGATAATATTAATATTAACTGTATGAATGCATAGATAAAAAAATAATTCCACTGTCAATGAATTATGCATCAATAATATATATTAATTATTCCGCCAATCCTAAAAATTTAAGTAGATTTTTTATCTAATAAATGTATGTACTTCTTTTCATTCATTGATTTTATTTTCGACTTCGTCACTTTATTAATCTGGGGTCGCCACAGCGGAATGAACCGCCAACTTATCCCGCATATGATTTACGCAGCGGATGCCCTTCCAGCCGCAACCCATCACTGGGAAACATCCATACACACTCATACACTACGGACAATTTAGCTTACCCAATTCACCTACACAGCATGTCTTTGGACTGTGGGGGAAACCGGAGTACCCGGAGGAAACCCACGCCAACACGGGGAGAACATGCAAACTCCACACAGAAATGCCAACTGACCCAGCCGAGGCTCGAACCAGCGACCTTCTTGCTGTGAGGTGATTGTGCTACCCACTGCGCCACCGTGAGGCCATGTACTTCTTTTTATTTAGTAAATAATATATTTTCTATTCGGGCCACTTAAATTTATTTCAGGCTACCAAAAACTGAAGCATGCTTGCCCAAAAGGCTACCAGGAAATTCAAAATTGTACAATCCCTGTACATGACTACTCATTAGACAAATAAAATACACAAATAATAATAATAATAATAAATAAAATCTCATCTAAAAGAGAGTTGCTAGATATTAAAATGGTTTGGTGGTCTGTTTTATTCACGCCTGAACTGGCACTGCACTGCACAGATGGTCACCCAGAGCAGAGAGACAAAAAAAAATCTTCATTTATTTTCCTTTACAAATAAAACGTGCAATGAGTTACAACCTCCACAGATGGGTTAGGAGGAAAACAACTCATTTACACAAACACAAAAAACTGGTCAGAATCCTAAATAACCACACACAAGACAACCCACCGGTGCTCATCTGCTCATCCCATTCATTAAACGACTGACTGGGGATTGACCTATTGATCTGTCAGCATGGTGAACTTTTAGACATTTATATACATTTTACAATTTGTACGTGCTTATTCGGATTATGATCTGATTTTCAGTGTGTCGAACTGCAAATATCACATGCAAATATTAAGATCTAAGATAAAAGTGCTGTACGATATTGGAAAAAATATATATATTTTTTTTGTTATAGATATTATGATATGAATACATCAAGTTTATCAGATACTATTCGTAAAGAATTACTATAATATTAAATCGATTGTGATGATTTTGTAAGGGAGCGTATCTGCATTTGGGGGAATCAAACATCGCCAACCTGATTTCACCAAGTAGGACATGTTCCTGGATTAACATCCATGTTGATCCTGGAACAAGATTCCAATCAGCCAATCAGAATAGGTTTACCGCTCATGTTAAGTTTAGTCTTACGGTTAGGTTTATGCACTTCTACATGATCTATTATTCCCTTCTGATTTTGGGAACAATTTACAGTTAGGGTAGGGTTATAGGAAATAGGTATGGATTACATTTTACATTTTCCAGGACCAACATAGATGCTAATCCAGGATTGCATCGTACTTGGCAAAATCATGACATGCGTCAAACATCATTATTATTAGGGCTGCACAATATTGGAAAAATTTTACATTGAGATACTTTGTTATTCTGCAATATATTGTGATATATTTCACCAGATAATGACTTGAATATCTCTATTTGGGAAGAATTAATAATTTTAGATTGACTGGGATGATTCTATAGAGAAGTGCATCTGATTAAAATATAATAAACTATCTACAAGCATATATCAATGCAATAAAAAAAAAGATACAATTAAAATTACAATGTTTTATCGTTTCTCAAGTCTAATAG
>CAIGQV010019088.1:11315459-11328682 GCA_903798115.1 Danio jaintianensis
TAATGACCAGATTAAAGCGTGACGAATATTATTGATCAGAGCAAATGTTATATGTTAACGACAATGCGTGTCTGATCATGTTAATTAAGGTTAAATATCATTAATACACTTGATCAGGATGTTTGTTTGATATTACCAGATCAATGTCTGATTTGTCCAATGCGTCGTTTTAAATGTCCAATTTACACTGATTTCTTGCAGAAATCTTACTTTAGAGACACATATTTACAAAAATCACGCATATGCACATTATATATCAGCATTATTCATCTTAGAGGAATACCATAACTGAAATACTTGTGTTATCTGTGGTTAAACCAGAAATATGTTACCCATCAGTTTGTTTGATGTTAGCCGCTGCTAACAGACCCGCTAACGAAACGGCACAAACGCTCATTTTTAGCTTACCTCACACTAAATGCGCCAAAGCGTCCGTCAGTCCATATAAACGTCTATTCTTTAGTATGTCCACGGTGTCGGTAATGGACAAAAACGGCCCGGTAAACGGCTACTGAAACCCCTCCGTCTCTGAGGTGCAGCAAAAGCGTACGCGCTCCAGCAGACAGCAGCGGCGGTAATGCGCATGCGCGACGGCAGGCTGTGAGAAGGCGCAGGGGTTGCCAGGTTTTCACAACAAAATGGAACATTTGTCACTCAAAACTAGCGGAATTGCTCGACTGAGTGTGTTGCAGATGGAGAAGAGACAGCCGGGGAAATTAAAGCTCCAGTGAAATTAAAATAAAAAATTTAGATGTTAGTTTCAGTCTGTTGGTTTTAAGGATGTCTATTAGCTAGTGTGTTCCACAACAGTGACAAATTTCGCGTTTAGAAAATATAAAACTGACATCCAAAGTTTGCAGTTTGTCAGCTCCGCCTATTTCGATGATCGATTTTTTTAACGTCACATCATACTCATCAAATCTTGACCAATCAAATGATAGCATCTGACACAAAAATATCTCAAATCAGCGTTAAAAGCGCGGACCTGGCAACACAATTGCTGTTTAAAGCGTGCGCGTGCTGCCTCCTGTCGCTCAGGAACGAAAGCGCGTGAGTCTGCTACACTCATTTCTGAAAGAGCTTTGAAAATACATTTCTGCGTAAAACTGATTTATAAATATCAATAAACTGAAAAAAAGCGTATTTTTGTGTTTGATATATATATATATATACGCGGGCGGATGCTGTAAGGCGGATTTATTTTAAACACTTTGCAGCTCCAGTCCTGCAGGTGGCAGTGTGAGTTTAGTTGTTTGTTTGTATCTCTTGCAGAAGAAACGCGTTCATGTGTTTAATGTCTGCTCTTCACATCTGAGCCATGGAAAGAAAACACATGTCCGCTTTATCTATATATCAGTCACTATCAGGAGGAAAAACACCACAAGTTCAGGTAAAAAAGATTACGCATAAGAAATTTGCATGATTAAAGCTTCTTTCATGGGAACAAACCATCATTTTAGAGGATCTGTGTGAAGCCCTCAACATCAGTAATACATTGTAATTGTTGAATACAACGTAAATATACTATTTGGAATGCAAAATGTCCTCTCGCTACCCAGAAATATTATTTGAGTATCATTTTAATATAATAGCACGTAAATATGATAATCACTAAATACACGGGCTCTCAATATATATATATATATTTATTTATTTATATTAACAGAGACTTCCAAACAAACTGGAAGACTGGAAAACCTTTGAGAAAAACAGTGTGGGAAAATGAATCCAAACTAAATGACTTGCATTATCTAAAGTAATATTCATGCATTATCGGATATTTGCCTTAAGTATGCATTTAGTGCAGTATTAATAATAATAATTAGTGATTAAAGATTAATCGCATGTCAAATAAAAAGTTTGTTTTGACGTGTGTGTATATATATATATATGTATGTGAGAAAATGTTTATAATAAACACACATATCATATGTCAAAGCAAACTTTTATTTTGGATGCAAATAATCACCATTAATTTTTGCCTTTGAGTAATAATAATAATAATACAATAACAGTTTAGCGTAAAAAGGTTTATAAACACTGTACAAAAAAAGAGGTAATTTGATCTGTAAAATGCTGTTGAAAACATTACCAAGTGCAGCAGAAAATCTAATTGTGTAAATAATTTCTCTTAACTAGCTTGTTAGTTGTTCTTCGTTATGTGTGTTATGTTTGTTATATCTTCAGTTGTTCAATAAATCCGAAATACGGATTCAAAAGATAATTTTCCTTTTTGTAAATTACAATTAGTGGTGTAAAGTAGCTAGTTACAAATGCTCAAATTACTGTAATTGAGTAGTTTTTCTCAGGAATTGTAATTTATTTAGTAGTTTTAAAAATGTGCACTTTTACTCTCACTTGAGTACATTTTTACTGCTGTATCGGTACTTTTACTCCACTACTTTCCTTCAACCTGCAGTCACTACTTTATTTTTCTTGTCTATGAGGATTATAAAAATCAGTCCTGTGATTCCCGTCCAATCAAATCACACATAGAAGTAAAGCGGTAAATCGCATCATAATGAACAACCTCAAGACATGGGCGCTTTATAATTGCGGAAAACTGTTTGGAAGCATTAAAAGTGTCCAAGAAGATGTCCAAAATCTTTACACGCAATGACCCAGAGACTGTTTAGATGCATGTCACTGATGAGAAGATGACGGATGTTTACTGTATGATGACCGAAATGGCCTTAAACACCCAGCAGGCACGAGACGTCAACATGACGTCAGATTGACATTGTACCCCAACTTCATGGGGACGTTGCATTTTGTTTGGAAATGAAAATCAGGTTGACGTCAGAACTCAACGTCAGGCCAACGTCAATGTTCAACGTCCAACCTAAAACCAACCAAATATCAACGTCTAATGATGTTACAGCTTGACGTTGTGTGGACGTTACCACTATGACGTCTATCAGACGTTGGATTTTGGTTGCCATAACTGATAAATAAATGTCAGTATTTGATGTTAATATGACGTTGGTTTAAGATGTTGGCTCGATGTTGGATTTTGGTCACTTTCTAACACAACCTAAAATCAACCAAATATCAACGCCATTTGCCGTCGTTATTGGACATCAAAATAACGTTGTCCTTAGACACTGCCTAGACTTGAATTTTGGTCACCTGACACCATCACAACCTAAACCTAACCTAATATTAACGCCTTATGACGCCTGCTGGGCAATAACTAGATGCACTACAGAATGTTACGTTTACACACACACATGCACAAATTACATGTAAATGCATCAGCTTTTAACAGCGTGATACTCACTACTCTTGAGTACTTTTGAAATGTCTACTTTTTACTCATACTTTGAGTAATATTTACAACAGATACTTTTACTCTACTTGCACTACATTTTTTAGGCAAGTAATGGTACTTTTACTTGAGTATGATTTTTCAGTACTCTTTTCACCACTGATTACAGTTTTATACTGTATAAAGCATTTATGACTTTTTAAATTGATTTTTTTTATTTTATTTAATCATAATTGATGTTATATGAATTTAGCTTTTTTTAGTATGTAGGCCGTCACACAAGTATAATCACATTTTGGGAAAATCCAAATAACATCCGAATAAAAAACAAACAAACAAACATCTGTATTAACAGTATCATAGTATTGTATTTCCAATTGGTTGTAAATTTACTTGCATGACTTCTGCCTTGCAGGATAAAGCACCACCGGCAAAGAAAATCAAAAGGAAGGAGAATGGCGTCAGACCAAGCAAGAAATCAAATAAAAAGAAAAGGACGAAACCTCTTAAATCCAGCGTGAGATCCAGCAGCAGTGAAAAGGAGAAGCATGAAGGTGTAAGTGTTTAACCGTGTGATGACAGATATAATACTATAAACAGCATCAGGGCTGCACAATATATGGTTTCAGTATCGATATCGTAATGTGTGCATCCGCAGTAGTCACATCGCAAGACATGCAATGTTGAGTTGACTTTGCAGTGTATTCTTTACATTTAAGTATACAAAACCATAAAGCGTGCACTTTTAGTTCACTTTTATCTTTGCTTTATTGCATTCATCTATGCTTGTAGTTTGTTTATAACATTTTATGCATGATTCACTCCCCTAGAGAATCATCCCAAAACACTTTAGGGACCAATTCTCATTATTAACTAGTTGCTTATTAGCATGCCTCTTATTAAGATATTGGCTGTTTATTAGTACTCATAATCTACATATTCTGCATGATCTTTTTCTACATCCCTAACTCAATACCTAAACTATCTTAATATTTATTAATAACGAGCAAATTAGAATTTTATTGAAGCAAAAGTCATATTTAATGGTTTGCTAATAGTGAGAATTGAATCTTAAAATAAAGTGTGACCATAAATTCTTTCCAAATAGTGCTATTCAATCATTTGGTGAAATTGTATATATGCAGCATATTGCAATATATTCATTCATTCATTCATTTTCTTTTCGGCTTAGTCCGAAAATTAATCTGGGGTCGCCACAGCGGAATGAACCGCCAACTTATCCAGCATATGCTTTACGCACCGGATGCCCTTCCAGCTGTTACCCATCACTGGGAAACACCCATACACTCTCATTCACAAACATACACTACGAACAATTTAGCTTACCCAATTCACTTATACCTCATGTCTTTGGACTTGTGGGGGAAACCAGAGCACCCGGAGGAAACCCACACCAACACGGGGAGAACATGCAAACTCCACACAGAAACACCAACTGACCCAGCCAAGGCTTGAACCAGCGACCTTCTTGCTGTGAGGCAATTGTGCTACCCGCTGCGCCATCGTGCCGCCCTATCGAAATATATATATCGCAGAAAAATAAAATATCTTAATGTCTGATTTTTCCAATATCGTGCAGCCCTAAACAGCATATTATGTACAGTTAGATACTTCCCAGATGTGTATTAGGTTTGTAATATTTATTTTTTAGTATGTTTATACTCTGTATGTATATCTATTAATTAACAGATTCCGTATTTTGTGATGTTTCAGTTTATTTACGGTTGTGAATTGCATTATGGGATGTTGATCTCTGCTCTGTCGACTTCTGATGTTGAAAATTCAACTTTGCTGTTTAACAAAGTGACTTTTATTGACATTTTAGTTGTTTGAAATAATATATATATATATATATATATATAGAGAGAGAGAGAGAGAGAGAAATAAGTCTTTAAATGTAGCTGTGTGAACATAAACAACATCTCTGAATGTAAGACGCTCAAAGTTCAATGCAAAGGGAGACGTTGGCTTTTACAGAGTTAGCTTAGCAAAGCCTACAGCGAACAAAGTTTGGGGACTACAAAAAAATACATCCGGGCTAGTGAGATCACAAGGGCTTCCAGTTACGCGCATTCCCCACGCGCACACACCCTGTGCAGCGAAGGGGCGTGGCCAGAGGCGCTATAATGTTACAGCAGAGAAAGCTAAAATGCCATCCAAACGCTGCTATTTCCACAGAGCTTCTTCTGTTTCTGTATTTGGGCTTCCAAAGAACACGACACAAAGAGAGAAGTATATTTATCAGTCAAACTGCTGTAAACAGCCACGATCTTCAGCAGCGCTGCAGTGTCTCTACTATGCAGCTGCTATCCCTGCGTTCTACATCTCAAATAACAAACTTGCAAAAGATATGAGAACATTTCATATTACTTTCACATGCTTATTCTGAATATATATGAAAGACACTTGTCAGATTTTATTTTAGAGACCAGGCATGAGGTTCAGCTGTGTCCTCTTCATTTTTCTGTCTGATTCAGGCAGCTAACGCTGCTAACAGCTTTTCTGTTTACACAGCACAAAAGCGTGAGCTTACACAGCACATTATGTTAGCTGACTAATCAGAGCCTCTTGAGGGCGGGCTTTCAGAGGAACTAGGAAATTGACATGTCGTTTTCATGTTAGCTGAGTAGCTGTATATAATCAAAGTAAGATATATGAAAAAATAATGTGATTTTCTACAAATGAAGCTTAATGAACACATTGCTTTGCATCTTATAAACACAACCAAGCCTTAAAAATACACTGGACCACCCCTTTATAAGTTTTATTTTTGATAAATAATAGATGATTTAGCTTGAAGATCCAAAATGTACCCTCATTTCTAGAATCACATGTAGTAGAAAGTAGGCATGGGACGATTACCGGTTTCAAGGTTTACCGCGGTTTGGAAAAGTGAAGGTTTTAAAACGGCTAACATTTTCTGTTATACCATTCCTTATTTTAACAAAGTTATTTTAAAGAGCACCTATGATGAAAATCCTCTTTTGTAAGCTGTTTAGACAGAACTGTGTGCAGGTATAGTGTGTCCACAGTCATATTGGGGTGATATAAACACAATAAGCCTCTTTTTTAAAATTTCCTGACATTAAAAATAGCATCCAAATCCCTCCCATTTTGAAGCCGACCGCAACTTGACATTGCGGTTTCCCAGCCCACCGAATTGATTGACAGCCGCATATTAACATGTCTCCATAGTAACGTGTGTAATCATATCCACAAGACAAGACGTGCGCAAAGCAACTGGGATTAAACGATCTTCTCAGCTCTCTGTGTTCAGCAGCACCTCAAGAATGAGTTTTACAAGTTTAAAACGTTTCTAAAGCAGTGCATGTTTGTAATAAAGACAGTAAAATCGCTTCGTAATTCTTCACCACAACCGCATAGTGTCAGTACAATTATAAAAGAAGACTCTTCAATCCCGGCTCATGGACTTAAACCAGGTTTATTTTGTACATTATCATAACAGATGTCCAGTGGATATTAAGGTGCATCCTGTCACATTTTCCATGCAAAAACAGTGCAAAGCTAAGCGCACGTGTGTGTGAGCGAGTGCGTGCATGCGCGCGAACTTTATAATGACATTGTGTGTGACTCGTTGTAGAAAGGCTTGAATGAACTCCACAACAAATACATCAAATAACCGTTGGTAAAGTTCTTACTGTAGTAATCTTCTTCATTCTTGTCTGATACTGTGCTGCTTATGCGTGAGAAGCAACAGGAGAAGCTACACCCATCATAGCAATAGTGAGCAATCTCTTTGGCTCTGACACGCACATGGTAACGGTCGGCAGGGAGAAGCAGCTCATTTGCGTTAAAGGCACAGGCAACAAAACAGCTACAAAGTGAAAACAGCTCAAATGTCCAATATACACAAAGGTATAATAAATAATCTGATGGGCATTTTGAGCTGAAACTTTACAGACACATTCTGGAGACACAAAAGGCTTATCTTAAATCTTGAAAAAGGGGTAAACTAGGTGCCCTTTAAAACAACAGAACAATAACCACAGATTACAACCAGGACATTTCTCAACATCACAGCATCATTATCACAGCACATACTGAAGATCAAAAAGAAGACAATACACAAAAATACACAAAGTAATAATAATAAAAATAATAAAAATACATAAATTAACCAAGGTTTATGGTGATCTAAGGTTTTGCAAAAAGGTACCTGAAATCCTGCGACCTACATACTCAAGCAAATGAGTCCAGATCTCATAAAAAGTATAAAAAAATTTCCCCCTGACCAGTGGGTAATATATTCCAATGACATAAGATCAAATATTACTTCATGCTATTCTGATACTGTCTGTGGTTTATCAAATATCCATTTAAGAAATATACTCTTACGGACAGCATAGGTAAGACAGTTAAACAACTTCCTGTTTGTTGCAGTCTTCAAATTATTATCAGCAACACCTAAGAAAAAATTAAGAGAATCGAAGTCACATTTTGTATTAAATATAAGACTTAATCTCCTACAAATCTGTACCCAATAGCCTTTAATATACAATTCCAAATACAATGCATAAAATCACCTTCTTCAACTTTGCACTTTAAACAAAATGGAGAATAATTTGAAATAAACATACGTCTACATGATGGGGTAATTTGAAGACAATGCAAAAGTTTGATGTAATACTGTAAAGCTTCCTATAGAAAATATAGAATCTAAATGAGAGGTGAACTGTGAGGGGTGAATATATGCTGAGCACTGTAGAAAGACAATAAAGCTGTACTTGACTTTATAAGAGAATCGGTGGAGATTTGAACCTCATGATGTTCTGTTTCTCTAGGAGAGTGACTGTAAGGAAATAAATGGCAAAAGGTTTGATAATGTAGCTCTCAATGTTCTCCTGACGGATCTGGCGAAGGTCAACAACAGCAGAGACCGAGCCAACAGACTCTTCCAGTGGCTCATTCACCCAGTGCAGGACAAAAGCTTCTTCAGGTAACAGTTCGAGACAGAAAACACACATATACCTTTATCCCACAGGTCATGGAATTTTCTGGAATATCATGGGATTTTAAAAGGTCTATTCCAGACATTGAACGTCATGGAAATATTATGTTTGTTGATATGTTATGGAAAATCAGGGACATTTTTTTGTTTGTGGTTTTAAATGTTACTGTTATGGTTAGAAATAAAATGAAGAATCAAATTATCAATTTAATAATTGAAGCATAAAAATGTACAGTTGAAGTCAGAATTATTAGCCCCCCTATATATTTTTTTTTCTCCAATTTCTGTTTAATGGAGAGAGGATTTTTCAACACATTTCTAAACATAATAGTTGTAATAACTCATTTTTAGAACTGAATTTTTTTATTTTTGCCATGATGACAGCACATAATATTTGACTAGATATTTTTCAAGATACTAGTATTCAGCTTAAAATGACATTTAAAGGCTTAACTAGGTTAATTAGGCAAGTTAGGGTAATTAGGCAAGTCATTGTAAACTCACCGGCCACTTTATTAGGTACACCTGTCCAACTGCTGGTTAACGCAAATTTCTAATCAGCCAATCACATGGCAGAAAGTCAATGCATTTAAGCATGTAGACATGGTCAAGACGATCTGCTGCAGTTCAAATCGAGCATCAGAATGGGGAAGAAAGGTGATTTAAGTGACTTTGAACATGGCATGGTTGTTGGTGCCAGACGGGCTGGTCTGAGTATTTCAGAAACTGCTGATGTACTGGGATTTTCACCCTCAACCATCTCTAGGGTTTACAGAGAATGGTCCGAAAAAGAGAAAATATCCAGTGAGCGGCAGTTCTGTGGGCGCAAATGCCTTGTTGATGCCAGAGGTCAGAGGAGAATGGCCAGACTGGTTCCAGCTGATAGAAAGGCAACAGTAACTCAAATAACCACTCGTTACAACCGAGGTCTGCAGAAGAGCATCTCTGAACACACAACACATCCAACCTTGAGGCGGATGGGCTACAGCAGCAGAAAACCACACCGGTGTTTTTAAATGTCATTTAATAAATATGTCTATTTATTTGTCCATTATTTGTTTGTTTAAACTGTGATTTATTTATATACATTTTTATGCTTCAATTATTAAATTGATAATTTGATTCTTCATTTTATTTATAACCGGCACTCCTGGTCCTGCATACATACTGAATGAATAGTGTTTAACAGAATAAAGAATCTCATAAATGTTTGGAAATGCTTGAGGGAGAGTAAACAGTGAGTGACTTTAAATTTCTGTGTGAACTATCCCTTTAAGCAGATTGCATTCAGTTTGCCTAAAGGGCACCTATGATGAAAATCAACTTTTGTAAGCTGTTTGGACAGAACTGTGTGTAGGTATAGTGTGTCCACAGTCATACTGGAGTGATAGAAACATCTCTTTTTTAAAATTTACTGACGTTAAAATAGGATCCAAATTCCAGTGATTTTGAGGCCCACCACAACGTGATGTAGGAGTGTGCTTTTCCCCGTCCACCGAATTGATTGACAGCTGCCATGTCTCCATAATAACATGTTTACACATGTCCACAGAACATTTTTTGCAAACAAACTGGGATTAAAACATGTTACAACTCTCTGTTATCAGCTGCACCTCAATAATTAATTTTATAAGTTTAAAACGTTTTTAAAACAGAGCATGTTTGTAATAGAGTAAAATCGCTATTAATTCTTAACCGATATAATCACCATGGCCGCATGGTGTCAGTAAACGCACATTTGTGTGGCTCATCGTTTCAGTAGGGCTTGAATAGACTCCACCACAAATATATCAAATAAACTTGGTATTTTTGACTAATGAGCTGTATTTCAGCTTCATCCGTATCTGTCTCTATCACTGACTGCTGTTTATCTGACACAACGCATGAGAAGCAGACACGCACGTCGTAGCAGTGGGCGGGGAGAAGCAGCTCATTTGCATTTAAAGGCACAGGCTACAAAAACAGCTACATTGTCCTCAGACACCAAAATGGGCAGATTCTACATTATATAATAAATAATCTGATGAGTATTTTGAGCTGAAACTTTACAGACACATTCTGGAGACACCAAAGTCTTATCTTACATCTTGTAAAAGGGGTAAAATAAGAAGCCTTTAATAATGACATCTTGTTCTGTCCACATTATAGAGATAACTGGGAGAAGAAGCCAATTCTGATCCAACGACAGAATGCGGATTATTATAAAGGACTCTTCTCGACTGCTGAGTTCGACCGGATATTAAGAAACGTAAGTATTTTTGCCTTTTTTTTAGAGGGGATTAGGCCTGTCACGATATCTTTTTTTGTTGTACGATATATTGCACCAAAATATATTGCGATAAACGATATTATTGTCATTTTAAGACCATTTTCTGCCACTCATTATATAATGCCACAATGACAATGTAATATCATCACAATGCAAGTACGCTCTTCCAAAGAACACATCACATTTTATTCTTAAGAATATTTCATTTAATTAAAGTCATTTGAACAATTTAGTAATGAGGCACTGGAGTCAGAATGTGAAAATGCAGATCCTAAATAAATAACAATAAATGTTAACAAAAAAAGTGCAAGGTAAAGAGTAACAGAGGCTGCGATATCTGCTACCAGATCTATTGTCAGTTGTCAGACACCCACATGAAAATATACTATAGTAATTTATAGTAAATACTAGAGTGTTTATTAACCACACTGACACCTCCAATAGGGATAGAGATGTTGCACAATCAGCTAAAATGTTGCTAGAATTGGTTTGTATGTATGGGCGATATATATTGCATCACCAAAAATAGCTGAACTCATGTCCATGTGTTGTGCCATAAGTCGATATATTGATTATTGTGACAGACCTAGAGGGGATTGGCATCTCTATTGTTGCTGGAAGATGTAATGTAATATAATGTGTTGTGTTCAGGATGATGTTCAGTATGGAGTGAATCTGGATGTGACCAGCTACACAAATGGGAAAAGAGAGACCCACAATGTTCCAGGAAGAGCATTACCGTACACCGTATGGGATTTTTATGAGGTAAAAAAGTATTGATACTCACTGAACAAAAAAATAACTGTGTGTTATATGATTACTGGAATTAATATTAAGCTTGGGACTATAGGGGTAAATCATTTTCTTGTGCTTCATTCCAACTTTAAATTGTATTGCATTGAGTTATCACAAGTGTCTTTCGTCTTGCTTTCTTACAATCAGTATTTAGTAAATATACTGTAAGCTAAAATGTTACCAATGTTGCCGATAAGGGTCTTAAAATGTATGTAAAGGGTCTTAAAAGTTATTACATTTCATTCTCTGATTCCTGTATATACCCTGCCATGTAAAATGTGTGAAGGTGATAATATGCTGTTGTACAAAGTCAAGTCAAGTCAAGTTTATTTATATAGCGCTTTTCACAATGTAGATTGTGTCAAAGCAGCTTAACATAGTTCTAGTAAAGTCCAGATTTCAGAGTTGAAGTTCAGTTAATTTAGTTCAGTGTGGTCTAAATTTCACTGCTGGTTTAAATGTTCAAACACTGTAGAGCAAATCCACCGAAGCACAGCTCCACAAGTCCCGATCCGAGCAAGACAGTGGCGAGGAAAAAAAAAACTTCACCAATTGACGAAGTGAAGGGAAAAAAAAAAACCTCAAGAGAAACTAGGCTCTGTTAGGCACGACCATTTTTCATCTGGCCAAACTTCCTGTTCAGAGCTGCAGTCTAGGGGCTGGAGGCTGAAGAAGCTGGACGTCCGTCGTGGAGAAGCTGCAGGTGTGAGTAGGGCACCGGCAGGCGGTTAGGTTGGCCCGCAGCATCAATGTGGGGTCTCGTTTATCACAGTGGTCATTCAGGAATCAGTCTCATGCACTCTATGCATACCTTTATGGATACCTTGGGATCATCTCTTCACAGGTCTTGGATCGCATCAATGGCGCTGCATAGTCTCTAGAGACCTCGGAATGAGTATCCCCAGGTGGAAATAGAGAATAAAGAAAATAATTAGCGTAGCTGCTGTTCATAGTGTATTTAAACATCTTCAAAATCTGGTGAGCTCTCATTACAGTCACACTTCTGTAAAGCCTCGATGTCACTGTGAGAGTGTGAAGTTTGCTCACAGATGTTGTTGTGTGTTTCTGTGTTTTCAGAGTGGTTGCTCTATCAGAATGCTCAATCCTCAAGCGTTTTCCTCCACGGTTTGGCAAGTGCTCTCTGTTCTTCAGGAGAAGTTTGGCAGCATGGCAGGAGCAAACATGTATGATGACGATTCATTAAAATTGTTTAATGAGATTCATTACTAGAGCGGTGGCGAAAAATTGTTTGAGTAATCAATTCCGCATCAACTCAGAGATTTTTAAAATGCATTGGTTTTCTTTCTTGAATCAATTCTGGGCTAGTTTTTAACAGCAGATGGCGGTCTAGGCTAGCTTTTAATGGGAGACTGTGCTCTAGACTAGTTTTTAACAGCAGATGACGCTGCAGGCTTTTTCATTAGAAAGTGGCACTCTATGCTAGTTTTTATTGGTAGACGGCAGTCTAAGCTAGTTTTTAATAGCAGATGGCGCTCTAATAGTTTTTATTGGCAGATGGTGGTCTAGGCTAGTTTTTAACACCAGATGGTGCTCTCTAACAGTAGCTTGAATGCTAGGCTAGGTTTTTTTTTGGCAGATGATGCTGTGGGCTAGTTTTTAACAGCAGATGGCACTCTAGGTTAGTTTTTAACAGCAGATGG
Organism: Danio jaintianensis; assembly: GCA_903798115.1. Taxonomy (NCBI): domain Eukaryota; kingdom Metazoa; phylum Chordata; class Actinopteri; order Cypriniformes; family Danionidae; genus Danio; species Danio jaintianensis. The sequence goes on from CAIGQV010019088.1 coordinate 11,328,443, forward strand.
TGCTCTAGGCTATTTTTTTAACAGCAGATGACGCTCTAGGCTAGTTTTAACAGCAGACGATGCTCTAGGCTAGTTTTAACAGCAGATGGTGCTCTAGGCTAGTTTTAACAGCAGATGACGCTCTAGGCTAGTTTGTACAGCAGACGATGCTCTAGGCTAGTTTTAACAGCAGATGGTGCTCTAGCCTAGTTTTAACAGCAGACAATGCTCTAGGCTAGTTTTAACAGCAGACGGCGCTCT
>CAIGQV010019088.1:11328692-11339391 GCA_903798115.1 Danio jaintianensis
TAGGCTATTTTTTAACAGCAGATGACGCTCTAGGCTAGTTTTAACAGCAGACAATGCTCTAGGCTAGTTTTATTACCAGACAATGCTCTAGGCTAGTTTTAACACCAAACGATGCTCTAGGCTATTTTTTAACACCAGACGACACTCTAGGCTAGTTTTAAACAGCAGACGATGCTCATGGCTAGTTTTTAACACCAGATGGAGCTCTAGGCTATTTTTTAACAGCAGACGATGCTCTAGGCTAGTTTTTATTGGCAGACAGCGGCCTAGGCTAGTTTTTAACAGCGGATGGGGCTCTAGGCTAGATTTTATTGGCAGACGCCGGTCTAAGCTAGTTTTTATTGCCAGACAGTTTTCTAGGCTAGTTTTTTAACAGCAGCTCTAGACTGGCTTTTAACAGCAAATGGTGCTCTAGGCTAGCTTTTAACAGGAGATGGCACTCTAGGCTAGCTTTTAATGGCAGACAGTGCTGTTGACTAGTTTTTAATAGCAGATGGCGATGTAGGCTAGTTTTTAATTGGCAAATAGTGCTATTGGCTAGCTTTTAACAGAAGACAGCGCTCTAGGTTCGTTTTTAACAGCAGATGGTGCTCTAGGCTAGCTTTTAACTGCAACTAGCACTGTATTCTAGTTTTGTAGGCTAGCTTATAAGTCGTGTAAGTTGAATTTTATGTCACAAGATTAACTATAAAGATTATAGCTCACTATAAACACATTCAAGAGAGAATAGATAAGCATTTTGAAAATCTCTGAATCAATTTCTCGAACATTTTTTCGCCACAGCTTTATTCATTACTCTATTCATGGTATTCATTTTTCAGGTATCTGACACCACCAGGGACGCAGGGCTTTGCTCCTCATTTTGATGATATAGAGGCATTTGTTGTGCAGCTGGAGGGCAAAAAGCACTGGAGAGTTTACAACCCACGGTGAGAGATCAGTTATTCATTAGAGTGTCCTTATTATGCTATTTTAAAGAATCAAGGTATCTTTTGATCATCACATTTTCCTTCGGCTTAGTCCCTTTATTCATCAGGGGTCGCTACAGTGGAATGAATCGCCAACTTATCCAGCATATTTTTTACACAGCGGATGCCCTTCCAGCTGCAACCCAGTACTGGGAAACACCCATACACTCTCACATTCACACACATACTCATACACTACGGCCAATGTAGTTTATTCAATTCACCTATGGTGCATGTGTTTGGACTGTGGGGGTAACTGGAGCACCTGGAGGAAACCCACGCCAACAGGTCCAGCCGGGACTTAAACCAGCGACCTTTTTGCTGTGAGGCGACAGTGCTAAGCACTGAGCCACCGTGCCGCCATCTTTTGAGCATTTCATATACAGTTTTAAATGGAAAAATCTAACAAATGAAAAAAAATGAACAATTCAATTGTTTTATTTATAATTTCCTCTAAAAAAATGCAACAAATTAAGGTGGATATTGAAAACAAAACAAATTGGTTCACTTCTAAGGCTGATTTATACTTCTGCGCCGAGTGATCGGTGTGACCCATGGCACCTGCCTTGCGTGTTGTCGTGCATTTATACTTCTGCGTGCTGTTTGTGTTGCTCTGCTATAACACATCCGAAACACTAGCTGGCAGTAAGTTTTTATGTTCCTCTGTGTCGAGTTTCTTCACAGGTGTTTTGTTTTTTCTGAACGCTACCTTAATGTACAAGTAGCTAAAACTCGCTCATTGAGAGGCGGGAGCCAACGGACGTGCAACAACATTAATCATAGGGTAAACATAAAACAAAAGTTTCCATCTGGAGCTCCATGGGACTCGACACTTATAAACACTCGCTCCATCGGGTTCGTGGCCCTCAACACCGCCACCCTTGTCACCGGTACCAAGCCGACCAATCACAAAGCTTGTGCTACGCGTTGTTGCGACGTGTAGTTCCATTTTTTGAGAGGTGCGTGGCAGCGTCGGCGTCAGCCACGGCGAGGGCTATGAGACCGCTTGAATGCTGCGCCGGAGCATATGATATGCATACGCACATGCATGTGCTTGATGCAGAAATATAAATCAGCCTTTACACTTGAAAACTATATTGTGAAAAATGAAATGAAGAAAAATTTACATATTTTCAATCAAGGAGTTACCTTTTTACATCAGCATTTACAAAGAATTTGAGAATTACAGCAATGGCGAATTTAGCAGGGCATGCAGAGATCATCAGTAATCAGAAATAATCATATTATCATTATCATAGTTAATGATCATATGATTTATTTCAAGCAGGAAATATTTGTTTATTAAGCCAGATTTCTGTGGAAAGATATGCTTGTGATTTTAGCGCGTTGCATTTATATTCTGCGTTCATCTGCTTTAACTGTACTGCCAATTTTACTCTTTATGTATCACTTTCTTAGTACATTAAGCCATGTATTTCTACTGATTTAAATGTAAAAGGTAATGTCTGAAAATGAACAATAAGGTCTCTTTAAACATTAGCTGTTAGACGTTTTAAAAGTCCATAAATCAATTATAATGTTAAAATTACCATGTGAAATGATGCAGTATTAACTAGTAGCTCCTTTTTCATCCCTCAGTTGTGAAGATGAAGTGCTGTCGCTGGTGTCCAGTCGTGAGTACAATCTTTATATTCATGCATAAATATTTGAGTTTACATGTCTGTACAGCACTTTAATAATGCCACTAAAATAGATATATTTTACATCTTAAATCGATTTGTGTTTGCGATGATTATGAATTTAAGCATGTCTTATGTGCTATACCATCGCATGGTTAATTTGTGTGGCTGCAGTTGTAGCAGCCTTTGCTTTTGTACGCAGCAACCTTTGAACTCAGTTGAAACAGCTTTGAAAAAGCAGTTACGTCACACCCGCAAAACAGGACTAACATGATCTCTGTAAAAACTCAAAAAGAAGTGTGTCAGAATCAGGGTGCGAACTACAGGGCTCCACTATGGGCTCCCCTGAAAACATGATTTGTGAAAAAATATTGACAATGTGTTATTTTGACTTTCAGTATTGGGTTATGTGATCATGGATTATTATGTGTAAAAGTGCAAAAATGTCATTCATTCATTCATCCATGACGGCGATTTACACCTCACTTAAAAAAAAAAGATAACCACACATGCTATTCTTGTCATGAGCATCAAGGTGTGGGGGCGCTGAGGAGCAAAGTCCAGTCATGTCAAAGACTGACAGCCAGACGCTTTCATATGGACGTTGAGAAACTGCTTATTCATTTTCCGAAACAAATGATGTGACGTTGTGTTTCGTTTTATTTGCTTCATACAGTAGGCCAATACAATGTGCCTTTTTAAACACCGTGACATTGCTGTAAACATGTTGGACAATTAAGCTGAAAGCAGGATACATCTGACAAAACGGAACCCCTTTCAATGGTGTTTCTTTCATTATCGAATTCGCGATTGTTTTACCGGAGTGAAAAGTGAGATCCCATGACATGATGATAATCCCATGACACAACAAAGCATATGCTGTCCTTAGTGCCATCATCTTGAACTTATAGAGTGAATAGAAAAATGATAGGCTACATGACGAGGTTTTTTTATTTTGTTGTTAAGTGAAACATATTCGTGTTTGTTGATTTTATATAAATGAGTGTATTCCTCTCACAGAAGCACTGCAGGTGAAATTAGACAACGATGTTCTGTTGTTTAGGCTGCTGTTGTTTGTGCATGTAAAAATAAATTCCTCAAAAGATATTTTCAAGGGTCAAAGAAAGTTATTGATGGGAAAACAAGCGCTTTTTAGCGAGAAAGTAAACCGAAACTGTCATGGTGTTTTGTTCATTTAGCCTACTTTGTAATATTAGTTACAATTATATAAATATTTGTTTTATATTTATAGATTCTTTTGTTTAGACATTGCTGTTTAAGGTTTTATACCCTATGTCATTGTGGCAAGGGACTCTCAAGATCAAAGGGACGAATCCCCCGTTTACAAAAAAAAGTGGGCTCTCCCAAAGGCTACGGTATAGTTCGAACACTGGTCAGAATGTGTCAGTCTATGGAGACTCCAGTGTTCATTTGTGCATCTAAAACTCCACATTTAAAATCCTGTTAGTCGCTGACGTTATCTTCAGCAGGTCAAAACTCTAATAGCGGATGGCTGCTTCTCACTTAGGGCTGTTTATGCTAATGAGGGAGAGATGGTCACTAGTGGGCGGGGCTTTCCTCCTCTGATGACACGTACAAAGGAAGAATGTCAATCAAAGTGTTTCTGCAGGCTGTTTTTAATCAAGTGTGGTTATAAAAAATTGAATTGATTCATGTTTGCCATTAGAAGCTGCCTATATTCACACACTGCTGACACACAACTGTGTTTAAACCCTTTATAAAAGTGATTTTTTGCATAATAGGTCTGCTTTAATAATAAACTCTGTCTCTCTCTCTCTCTCTCTCTCTGTTTGTGGTCTCCTGAAGCTAATTTCAGTCAGGATGAGATCGGGGAGCCCATCATGGATGTGGTTCTGGAGGCTGGAGATCTGCTGTATTTTCCTCGTGGTTTCGTTCATCAGGGCGACTGTCTGCCTGACGCTCATTCCCTGCACGTCACTGTCTCATCCTATCAGAGGAACAGCTGGGGAGACCTGATGCTCAGAGTACACACAGATGCACACATATACAATACAAATCAAGCTAATCACTATGAGTTTATCATAATCCAATCTCATAATCTGAAAAAAACAAGAACAACAAGAACGTAGAAATTGAATCTTTTCCAGTTAAAATGCTTTGTAGTTTTTATAAAGCCCCTCCTTATTTTCTGAAGTGTAATTGGCCAAACACCTCAGTTGAGTGTCTACCTTGCCATAATATGCTAATTTTGTAAACATGGTTAGTAATTGAATGATTTTTACCATAAACAGTCAAATTTAAGCAAAATGAATTATCCAGCAGACCAATTTGAACAATCATTGCAAGTTTTATTTGATAACTCTTTTAAAGGGCACCTATGATGAAAATCATCTTTTGTAAGCTGTTTGGACAGAACTGTGTGCAGGTATAGTGTGTCCACAGTCATATTGGGGTGATACAAACACAACAAGTTTCTCTTTTTATGATAATTTTCTGACGTTAAAATAGGATCCAAATCCCTCCCATTTTGAGGCCTACTGCAACGTGACGTAGGAGTGCGGTTTCCCCGCCCACTGAATTGATTGACAGCTGCGTATTAACATGTCTCCATAGTAATGCGTATAATCATATCCACAAGACAGTACATGCGCAAAGCAACTGGGATTAAAAGATCTGTTCAGCCCTCTGTGATCATCTGCACCTCAAGAACGAGTTTTACAAGTTTAACACATTTTTAAAACAGTGCATGCTTGTAATAAAGCCAGTAAAATCACAGTAATTCATCACCACAGCCACATAGTGTCAGTACAATTATAAAAAAAAGACGCTTCAATCCCGGTTTGTGGACTTAAATCAGGTTTATTTTGTACATTAACATAACGAATGTCCATACAGCAGTGGATATTAACGTGTATCCCTGTCACATTTGCTGTTCAAAAACAGTGCTAAGCTAAACGTGTGTGTGTGTGTGTGCGCGCATGCATGAACTTTATAATGACTATGTGTGTGACTCATCGTTGCAGAAAGGCTTTAACTAACTCCACAACAAATACATCAAATAACCATTGTGAAAGATCTTACTGTAGTAATCTGCTTCATTCTTGTCTGTCACTGTGCTGTTTTTCTACGTGAAGGCTACACGCATCAGAGTGAGCAATCTCAATGGCTCTGACAGGCATGTGGGAACAGTGGGCAGAACCAGCTCATTTGCACAGGCACAGGCAACAAAAACAGCTACAATGTCATAACAGCTCAAATTTCCAATATACACAAAGGTATAATAAATAATCTGATGGGTATTTTGAGCTGAAACTTTACAGACACATTCTGAAGACACAAAAGGCTTATCTTAAATCTTGAAAAAGGGGTAAAATAGGTGCCCTTTAAAACACAACATTTCCATGACAGTTCACTGAAGTGTCATCTTTTGTTTTGCTTTTGTTTCACTATATGTTGTTCGTTTCACTACTATATTGTTTCACTCCATGGTTCTTTAAATATAGTGCAATTTCTAGTGTGCTTCACACAGGTGAATAAGCTTGACAAGCCACCTGTAGGAGACACAGTTTTTTCCTTTCCATATGCACCAGACACCTGCACAATGACTGACTCAGATATACAGTATACTCCAGGGGTATTATTATATTTCTAGGCTTGACTGTATATATTGTTACAACCTCTCTTTAAGATGGCTCATTTAAAAGAGAGAGAAAGCAAGATAAAAGAATCGAGTAAGTGTTATAAACATTTTAAATCAATTTATTCTTACCCAGCACATAATGACTCTTAAAGGTATGTAAGTTTGACGCCTAGTGGTTGAACTAAATATTGTATTCCTGGATCAAAACACACGCAAGCGCAGGTTGCCAGATTGACAACATCAACAGGAGCAAGCCCTGACTATCGAGCTCAAAGGCTGATTTAAATTGTGTTTTAAATAAAAGCAACTGCACGCGATAGAAGGAATATTTTCCATATTAAAAGGAGTTTTTGTCCTAACCAACACCTGAAATTTATATTTTAGAAAGGGCTTCTATTTCTGACAATGATCACCTCAGGTACACCTCATGTGCGTTATTCATTGTATATATTTTTTATTTCTCTTGATTTTTGTTATTTTTGAAAATTTTATTTAATATTTTTCCCTAACATAAATTTGGGCTACTGTAAAATTTTGGTACTGATTTGGTACTCAGTACTGACTAAACTAATGTATATGCACAAATATAATATTGTAAAGCATCCCATAAAAATTCTTATTTAAATGAGAGATTTGTGGGGGTGTACTCATATATGCTGAGAACTGTATTATTTAGATTGTGAACCTTACCATTTCGTGAGTGAGTGCATATTCTGTGCTTTTGAATGGCTGTATTTAAATTTCTGTCGAGCTTCGTCTGGTGCAAACAGCCAAATTGCTTATCACTGCAAATGTGTTGTTAGGACACGGGGTTACAATGTAACCTGCTCACCTAATGTTTACGTTCGTAATATTTATATTATTTGCTAATTAATAACCTCATGTGGAACTCTGAATCTGCGTCTCATTTTGGAGCCTGCTACTGTCCACCGGAGGTCACATTTTGGTCACGAGCGCATGCTTTGAGGGCCTTCCTGAATGAATAAATGAAATACGCTGTTTTCCACCAAGGCAACCCGAGGTGCTGAAATATAATTGGCTAAATTGGCAGTGGGCGGGTTTAAAGAACCAAAACAAAGACAGCTGTTCCGGCACGTAACGCACATTTTCAAAGCAGAATATCTGACTTCAGCATTGTTTTTAGATAAACAAGTATGTTCACTAAGCATGTTTCTTAAATATCTGCAAACATATTATGGTATTTTTATGCTTTAGAAGAGTCAAAAACTTACATGCAGCACCTTTAACCAAAGACAACAAATAAACAAATATCCGACAATTAAATAAAAAAGAAAGAAAAATATAAACACAGAACAAAGGACAAAAATAATGGCTGGCTGGTCCACTAAAAAGGTGTGTCTCTTCTTCTTCTTCTGGTGTTTTATGGCGGTTTGGCAAACCAACGAATAGGTGCATTACCGCCACCTACTGATCTGGAGTGTGGATTGTGCATATTTTAGAGAGAAAGAAAATGCTCAATCTTTATAAAAAAACAACAACAAACAATTTTTTTTTTTACTATATTCTATCCATTATTCCTATATTTCCAAATATTTCATTAACATTTCCTGTATTCTTGATTGCCTAAGCCCATTTCCTAACAAAACCTTTAAAGAAATTATCTCAACTTCCAGCTGCCCTAATTCTTGGATTAACTGAAACCTCTCTCTTTCATAAGCAGGACATTCTAAAATGATATGCTTCACTGTTTCCAATTCTCCGCAATTATCACACTTCCCTGATTCATGCTTTCCTATTTTATACTGGCTGTAATTTGATGATGTATGGCCAATCCTTAATCTTGTAATGATGACGTCTTTCTTCCTATTTCCGTACCTTTTCCTTTCGTTTCCAACATATTCCTGAATCTGGTACAGATGTCTTCCTTTAATTTCCTTGCTCCACACCTGTTGCCACTTCTTATGTATCTCAACTGCAACCATTCTTTTAAGTTCAGTTTTACTTAAAGCTAATTTAATTTCTATTTGCAAATAATTTAAAGCTTTTTTAGCTAGAAAATCAGCTTCCTCATTCCCATCTACACCCACATGTGCCGGCACCCAGAGAAATGAAACTATTATTCTTAACTGCCTAATTCTGAATAAACTTTGTCAAATTTCAAATACTAAGTCTTGTCGAGCTTCAGATTTGGCACTTTGAAAGCTATTAAGTGCAGCCATTGAGTCCGTACAAATTACTACTTGTCCTGGTTGAACTTCTTCAATCCATTGCAAAGCTATAATAATAGCTGATAATTCTGATGTAAATACTGACACATGATCTGATAATCTCTTTGCAATTTTTATGTTAAATTGGGGAATATATACTGCAGCAGCAGTTCTTCCAACCTTTGGCTCCTTAGACCCGTCTGTAAAAATCTGTAATACAGAATAATACTCTTGTCGCATATATTCTTGTACTATTAATTTAGTTGGAATAGTTATTTCCAGGTTTTGGATTCTTTTGTGAATTTGTAAGGTGTGTCTCTTCTCCTCGTTGGCGTCTTCTTAACTTCTCCCAATTAGTCCTCAATGACAAACAGGTGCGTCCACCTAAGGAAGAACTAGAGCGAGTGCACATGCGCCCTCGTAGAACAATAAGAGGCAAGAAAAACAAAGGAGGGTTAATCAAAACGAAAAAACACAAATCAAGCCACCGACCGTAACAATGTATGATCGCACTATTATGCCTTTCTTTTCTTTTTCATTCCTTTAAAGCCTGTTTTAACACATTTTAATGTTTTTAATCATTTTTATTCTTTTATTCCTGTTTATGTAAAGCTAATGTGAGCTAAATAAATAAACTGTTTATGTGAGCTAAATAAATAAACTTGCCTTTATTATATTATACATATGTGTATTTGTACATATATTTCATCTGCAGTTGATGCCCGCCGCTCTGGAGGTTGCAATGGAGGAAGATGTGGAGTTCAGGAAGGGTCTGCCGCTCGATTACCTGCAGTTTATGGGGGTTCAGAACTCTGAGAAGGTACTTGTGTTTATTCTTCATTCAAATACACAGTGTTTGTTCATTCCTGACTTCACTGACACTGAATGACTTGTGTGTGTGAACAGGAGGATCCACGACGAGACCGATTCATGACACACATTCAAGGCCTGATGAAGAAACTGGTCAGTTTTGCTCCAGTTGATGCTGCTGTGGATCAGAAAGCTAAAGACTTCCTGCACGACTGCCTTCCGCCTCTGCTGACTGCTGGTGAGTAGTGATGGAAGAATCGAAGCATTTCAAAGCTTCAAAACAACTGAACCAACTGCTTAATAAAAATGAGTCACTCTTTTGAAGTGTTCGAAACTAGAGAAATCTGTTGGCGCCAATAGCCTAGTGGTTAAGTGCGCCGACATATTGCACCATGGTGCTCACGGCAACCCGAGTTTGATTCCCGGCTCGAGGTCCTTTGCCGACCCTTCCCCTCTCTCTGCTCCAACTATTTCCTGTCAATTCTCTGCACTATTCTATCAATTAAAGGTAAAAAAAACCCTGAAAAAAAATTATAAACAAAACTAGAGACATCTGCTGGTCAAAACCATGTCAATGCAACTAAAACTGTAACATTGAATTGACTTTTTTCAACTTTAAATTGAAAGTATAAACTATAAATGAACTTTACTCATCATCTAATATCATAAAACATGAAGTGTCTGCATAATATTGAGTCTTATCAATTTTCATTCATTCATTCATTCATTGCCTTCGGCTTAGTCTCTGATTTTTCAGAGGTTGCCACCGCGGAATTGACCGCCAACTATTCCAGCAAATGTTTTATGCAGCAGATGCCCTTCCAGCCGCAACCCAGTACTGGGAAACACCCATACACTCTCACATTCACACACACTCATACACTACAGACAATTTAGTTTATTCAATTCAGCTATAGCGCATGTGTTTGGACTGTGGGGGAAACCGGAGCACCCGGAGAAAACCCACGCCAACATGGGGAGAACATGCAAACTCCACACAGAAATGCCAACTGACCAAGCCAGGACTCGAACCAGCGACCTTCTTGCTGTGAGGCAACAGTGCTAACCATTGAGCCACCGTTATCAATTTTCAAGACATATATATTGCTTGTTCCATGGGTGGGCTCAGCTAAACATGCCAACAAGAGACTTTAACTGTTATTAACTATTATTCATTTTACAAATGTCTCACTAAAACATCTTCAAACTTGTAAAACTGATCCGAGATCAGGTAAAACCTCTTGAGCGATGCAGCATTGAGGGGCAATCTGAATGAAGCCGCAATCCTTCATGTGGATTTTATGGTACTACAGAGATCGCCCCCAAGTGGAGAACAATTCATTATTTATTTATTCTTTTTTTAGAACCATTACATTTTTCTAAATGTTTCGAAACAGTGAGGATGTAACAAAGCCCCGTTAACTGAAATCACATGACCTTGCCAATTGGGGGGCAGTCGTGGCCTGGTGGTTAGAGTGTTGGACTCGTGAT
>CAIGQV010019088.1:11356728-11367063 GCA_903798115.1 Danio jaintianensis
TATATTACCTGCACTCATTTTTATTTATTTATTTTTATTTTTTTGTGAGCAAACTTATAGTGGTACCATTCTTTATTTAATATATAAAAATATGTATTATTAATATTTAATTAAAATAATAGTGTATTATATAATCCTTATTATAAAATATTAAATGTAAAATTTCTGTGATGCATCATAAACGTGAACTGCAGTTGAACCCTCATTCAAACAGATTCCCACAGATTCTCTACCAGAATGAGACAGAGAAACACTGCTGTGACGAAAAGTTCAGTAATGAAATATTAACCGTGCTCCATCTTGTTTGATCTCATAGTCTCGACACAACACAGAAGATTTCACTCTCTTCACGCTGGACGACGTCGATTCGGCTTTTGACAAAATCCAGCAACTGAAGTACTCACAGATCGTCAACCTGAAAGGTGAGAGAAATTATCATAATAAAAAATTTAAAAAAGCACACATTGAAGACTGTTATTCTTCAAAATAGTGCTGATGCGTTCTTTTTGGAGCTTGATATTTAATGATAGTTTATTGTTGAACAGGGAAAGGTCACGGTCTGTCCATCACACCACTTCCTGCAGGTCACATGATTGGCGGCACTATCTGGAAAATAGTGAAGGATGGAGAGGAAGAGATCATCTATGGTGTGGATTTCAACCACAAGAGGGAGATGTGAGTCTAGAAATCTCCTGTAATTCAAATCAACATTGGATTATATAATGTTGGATTTATAATGTTGGAGCCTGGAATTTTTTTTTTTTTTGTTGTGATGTGCTGTCCAATGTCAAACCTTTTTTATTAATTTCTCAAATAATTATTTAAAGGTTTAAAAAGGTCTTCTGGGGGTATTTCAGAATATTTATCATTGATCAAATTAAAAGTTCTTATGTGACTTTTATTTACAGTTAATGTTGAAATGATTTACCCTCCTGTGAATCTTTTTTTCTTTTTGAAATGTTTCCCAAATGATGTTTAACAGAGCAAGGAATTTTTCACAGTATTTCCTTTAATATTTTTTCTTCTGGAGAAAGTCTTGTTTGTTTCATTTCGGCTAGAATAAAATTATTATTATTATTTTTTTAAACCATTTTAAGGGTCAATGTTATTAGCCCCCTTAAGCAATTTTTTTCTCGATTGTTTACAAAACAAACCATCGTTATACAATTACTTGCTTAATTACCCTAACTTGCCTAGTTAACCTAGTTATGCCTTTAAATGTCACTTTAAGCTGAATACTAGTATCTTGAAAAATATCTAGTCAAATATTATGTGCTGTCATCATGGCAAAGATAAAAGAAATCAGTTATTTAAACTATTATGTTTAGAAATTTGTTGAAAAAAGGCCTTCTTTCCGTTAAACAGAAATTGGGGAAAAATATACAGGGGGCTAATAATTCAGGAGAGCTATTAATTCTGATTTAACTGTATGTGTTGTTTTCTGTTGTCTCTCAGTCATCTGAACGGCTGCTCGCTGGAGACTCTCAGCAGACCATCTCTCCTCATCACAGACTCATTCAACGCCTCGTATGTTCAGCCTCGCAGAAAACAACGGGACGAACAGCTGCTCAGTAAGTTTGTACTAACATAAGATTATTCTTATGAATAATCTTATGAATAATAAAAAGATTATTTTTATGAATAATCATCAAATCAAAGAGAGCATTTGAAGTCAGTCAAACCTATTTGCTGTGATCAGTTTAACTTCCTAATGCTAAAAAGGTGATTGCACTCAGATGGAATCCTCCCTGTTCACTTTCTGATCGATGCTAGATTCCTACTTTTCTTTGGATTCACCCACTTCGAATGTTATCACTCGATTGAATGGGCGTTATCACTGGTAGGTTCAGAAGGCTGTTATCATCCATTCATGTGCTTAATCAGCTATACTAATAGAGAAGACTCCAGATCCAGATCTGTTTTTACATTACTGTGACGGTTGGGGTTGGGGCGGGGGTAGACGTTAATAAAATACAATTAATAGGAAATTTAATAAATAATATAAATAACTTCCGGCCACAGCCGTATGTGATCTATAGCTGATTAACCATGTGGATGGGTGATAACAGCCCTCTGAGCCTACCAGCTGTCGCATAAGGCCCCTACTGGCCCATATCTATCAGCTGATAACCACTGATAACACCAATCGAGTGATAACATTTGAATCGGCTGTTGGATTTCATATACTTAGTAGGGATAACTTGGCCACAACTTTCTCTGTGTTTCAGCAAATGCAAGGATTTTTGGTGACATCTTATTTTGACACATATTTTGGGAAAATGCTTTGAAATTTTTCAAAAACTCAACAATACAGTCAGGGCAAATTGGCTACCCTTTCGTTTGAGGCTGTTTTTGCTCCATTGACTTTCATCATAATGACACTTTGATTGCAATGCCATGACAGCATATAATCATGCATTCTTGATTGTTGCTTGTTTTCCTTGTTGGGAAGAGGAACAATTTGTTATTTTTATTGTTGACCCAAATATATATATTTTTTTATTATTACTTTATTTATTTTATTCATTTGTTGTCTGTTTAGTTTATTTTATTTTGTTTTTATTAAGAGTGCAAAAGATACAGTGTACGGTAAGCACAGAGCACATAAACAGCAATAGAACAGGAATATGGAACAGAATAATAGAACAGAAATAACAGGAATATGTATAAACAGCAATGACAATCAGAATAATATTGGAAGTATTTAAATGGTATTTAGCATCCATAATAATAATACTAAAGTTGGTGATGATGAAAGTTAATATAATATAATATTCTGTGATGACAGCAACAGTGATATCAATAATGAAGGTAATAATAATGATAATGATGTAATCAAATTATAATAATAATAAATGCCCAACACAAACCACACATCATATCTTCTGTGTTAGTGATCATGTTTCTTATGTTATTATTTATTATTTATTTTATAAAGCATGATTTATGTTAATGTTCTTCTTATATATGTTTTAGTGTGTGCGTGTGTGCGCGTGCGTGTGCGTGTGTGTGTGTGTGTGTGTGCATTGATATACCTGTGCATAGACATTCCCTTTGAATATCTGAGATGTTCTATAGATGTGTACGTTTTCGAATAAACATTTGATTACAAAAAAAATAAATTAATAAATTCCTCGTTCTCTTCCAGCCAATGTGATGGAGACTCTGCGGGGTGATGGGAATGTGCTGATCGCAGTGGATACAGCGGGACGGGTGCTGGAATTGGCCCAGCTCCTGGATCAGATCTGGAGGACCAAAGATGCAGGACTGGGTGTTTATTCACTCGCTCTGCTCAACAACGTCAGCTACAACGTGGTGGAGTTCTCAAAGTCCCAGGTCTCGCTCTTATAGTCCAATCAGATATGTGTGTGTGCAATAATGTGCTGTCTATTTGTGTGTATGTGTTTTTTTTATTAATATGCGAGCAGATGAGCAAGTGTCCAAAAAAAGAAAAAATGGGTTCCACACTGGGTTTTTATATTTTGTTATAGCTTAGAGTTATAATTATATATATATATAACTATAAATATCTGTCTGTCTGTCTGTCTATTCATGCATCTATCGATCTGTCCATCCATCCATTCATCTGTCTGTTCATCTATCTATCCATCCATCTGTCTATTCATCTATCCATCCATTTGCTTGTCTGTCTATCTATCTATCTATCTGTCTGTCTGCCTATCTATCGATCTGTTTATCTATCTATCTATTCATGCATTTATCGATCTTTCTATCCATCTGTCTGTCTGTTCATCCATCTGTCCATTCATCTATCCATCAATTTGCTTTCATATCTGTCTGTCTGTCTATTTATCTGTTCATGCATCTATCGATCTGTCCATCCATTCATCTGTCTGTTCATCTATCTATCCATCCATCTATTAATCTATCCATCCATTTGCTTGTCTGTCTGTCTGTATCTGTCGATCTGTTTATCTATCAATCTATTCATGCATCTATCTATCTGTCTGTCTATCTATCTGTCTGTCTATTTATCTATCTCTGTCTATCTGTCGATCTATTCATGAATCTATCGATCTGTCCATCCATCCATCTGTCCATCCATCCATCTATCTATCTATCTGTCTATCTGTCTGTGTTTTATCTATCTATCTATCTTTTGTATTAATATGCGAGCAGATGTTTTCAAGTGTGCAAAAAAAAAGAGAAAACTGGTTTCTCATTTTATAAACACTGGGTTTTATATTTTGTCTCTTTCTGTGTGTACAGTATACACACACACACACACACACACACACACGCATGCAATGCAAACAAGTACATATTTAATATTTAGTGTTTGATGTTTTATTTTATCCACTTCAAAAAGTGCAACATTTCATAAAATAAATAACTAATATTTCAACCCTTTTAATTTGAAGTTAATCTAATTATATTTCTTAAACCGTAGCGTTGGATTTGTCTCTTGTTCGCCATAAACGAATGTAAAAATACACACCATGTTAAAATAACTAATATAATCAAATATTATATTTAATTAAAGTTACTTTGAACAGAAATGTCTGCAAAACTGCATACCCATATGAAAAAATACTATAGTAATGTATAGTAAATACTAAAGTATATTTGAACTTTACTGTAGTAAAGTACTTGAATTAATCTGTTATTGTGGTTCCATAGTTTCTAGCACAAAAACTATAGAATACTGTAGTTTTTTACAATTATAGGGTATATTATACTAAAATACACCACAGTTTACTGGAGTTTACAAGTATTTGTTTTTATAGTTTATCAGTATTGGTAATTCTAGAGTATGCTGCAGCATTAACAAAGAGTTGAAGATACTATATTATAGACAGTATAATACACTTTACTATAGTGTGGTTCACAATAACTATAGTGTTTACTATACTTGTTGTATACTATGTTGACTGTACATTGAGTCTCTTGAAGTCTTTTAATATCTCGCTCTTTTCTTCTCTCACAGGTCGAGTGGATGAGCGACAAACTGATGCGCTGCTTCGAGGACAAGAGGAACAACCCTTTCCAGTTCCGGCACCTGTCGCTCTGCCACGGCCTGTCTGATCTGGCTCGAGTCCCCAGCCCGAAGGTGGTTCTGTGCAGTCAGCCGGATCTGGAGTCGGGCTTCTCTCGGGAGCTCTTCATACAGTGGTGCCAGGACGCCAAAAACTCTGTCATCCTCACCTACAGGACCACACCGGGAACACTGGCCCGATACCTCATAGATAACCCCGGGGAGAAAAGGATAGAGCTGGAGGTGAGGAGCAGGCAATAGTTGTGTTTCCATCCAAAGGTGCAAATTAAATTTGTGCAAAACTGGAATATTGAATAAAAGAGTCAAAGAGGATAAAATTGTCACTTCCTGATAATCTGGAGCCAAATACCAAAAAGAAAAACGTAATTTATTATGGTAGGAGAAGCTGCTATTCCTTTTTTAATAAATTACTTTTGCCTTAAAAGACAATGCTGACACAATTAAAAAGTAAAATGACATTTAAACATAAAAAACCCCCAAAATGAATAAAGCCGCATCTGGGTATGTATTAAATGATGTAATTTTTATTTTCCTAAAATGAAAACTTTTTTTTTTTTTTCCGTGCTTTGAAACTTTTTGTCTACTTAAGATCTGATGCAAGTTTGAAAATATAATCAGTTGCTCTTAATGCATTCGTAAGCAACCAACCACAATTAAAGCAACAATAAGTGCATAAAAAAACATGCTGTCATAGAAAAAACATTAAGGATTGTACAGGCAGTACAGAAATGATCTGAAAATATGAATTGGTGATTAGATTTTTACTGGTAAGGCTAACAACTGTTTGTTGCACATCATAGAAGATGATCGTAGCATCCATTCATTTTAATTTCTTGAGAAAATTGCATTTTTCTGCAGTTTTTTTTTTTACGGTTTTTAATTAAAATTAAAAAAAAAAATTTTATATTTTTATTTTTTTATTTCATGTTTATTGTTAACTCTCTTGAGTACAATCATACAATATTTCAAGTTATATTTGGATCTCCGTATGTGACCTTAAATGACATACAATTGACACATTATTGCCAAGTGTACTAACTATACATAGTACTCAAATTTTGTTAAATTATAAATTTAAACATATTTTTTTTATTGTCTTTGTTTAATATACACTACCTGACAAATGTTTTGTCATTGATCCCAGTTGTAAGAGCAACAAATAATAACTTGACTTTTTGTTGATCATTTGTAAAAGTGGCAAAAGGTAGATTTTTCCCATGAATCATCTGTTGTCCCAATCATCACAAATACTGCAGAAGACCTACTGGAACCCGCATGGACCCAAGATTCTCACAAAAATCAGTCAAGTTTGGTGAAGGAAAAATCATGGTTTGGGGTTGCATTCAGTATGGGGGCGTGCGAGAGATCTGCAGAGTGGATGGCAACATCAACAGCCTGAGGTATCAAGACATTTGTGCTGCCCATTACATTACAAACCACAAGAGAGGGCAAATTCTTCAGCAGGATAGCGCTCCTTCTCATACTTCAGCCTCCACATCAAAGCAAAGAAGGTCAAGGTGCTCCAGGATTGGCCAGCCCAGTCACCAGACATGAACATTATTGAGCATGTGTGGGGTAAGATGGATGAGGAGGCATTGAAGATGAATCCAAAGAATCTTGATGAACTCTGGGAGTCCTGCAAGAACGCTTTCTTTGCCATTCCAGATGACTTTATTAATATGTTATTTGAGTCATGCAGAGATGTATGGATGCAGTCCTACAAGCTCATGGAGTCATACACAATATTCATTCTGTTTCCACTGCACCATGACTTTATATTCTATACTGTACATTATTTCTGTTAAGTGACAAGACTTTTGTCTTAGCAAAGTCAGACCTTACTGTCCTAATTAAATAATTAAAAATCAAGGCATGATCATATTTTATTTTGGAAAAATAAGCGTAATCTAGAGGCCTTTGCCTTTTCATATAAGCCACTTCTGAAACCAAATGATCAACTAGAAGTCAAGTTATTATTTGTTCCTAAAACTTGGATAGGCGACAAGACTTTTGCCAGGTAGTATATATATAATAAAGTTGCTTGTGAATGCAGTATATATTAAATTGACTGATGTCATTCAGATAAATCTCTAAATATCAGTGATTCGATTGCAAAAAATGTTTGACTTCTGACTTTTTAACAGCATTTTTGGTGCAGTTTTTGTGTTTAATATGTTGCATATGCAGTCTAACTGTGGGAATGTGAAATGTTTGATATCTTTATTATTTGCAAGCTCTTATGTTTTTTGTTTTTTTCTCTCTCTGTGACTAAACAAGATAAGAAAGCGTTGCCGACTGGAGGGACGAGAACTAGAGGAGTACATGGAGAAAGAGAAGATGAAGAAAGAAGCTGCCAAAAAACTGGAGCAGGCGAAAGAGTAAGTGGAAAATGTGACTAAAACACTGTCAGAATGAAAAATGGGCTTTGATTCACCCAGAATGCACCGCTGATCAAACCCCCAAGACTTTCTCTAACAGCATTAATCAAGTGCAGTCTGGCTAATTCTCTGCATAGTCAAAGAAAAGATCCTCTGTGAAAAGAAGAAAGATCTATAGCTATAAATACTTGATGAACTAAAGCGTTATCAGGTCAAAAAGTCGCAGCACTTTTTCAAGCTGTTGTTAAACATTCAACATCTGCTTCTGCCGCTGCTTAAAGACGAATAAAGGCACTTTAAAACAGCTCTGATGTTCAGCAGGGTGTGTCAAATCCTGCACTAATGCTACTAACGTGTCTTTTGTCTTCATGATAATTCATAGTTTTGCACACACTCTGTCGAAAGTAGAAATTCTTGAGGCTGTTCGCATTTATGCTCATTTAAAGAACCAAAAAAACGTAATAAGTGACTCGAGTTTGTCATTTTGTGTCCACTTTTTCTTGTTTTTGAGCCCAGTGAACATATAATTTAAAAATAAAATATAATACTGAATTGTTATAGTTTATATTGTTGTTATAATAATAATAATAATACGTAGTATGCAATTACTAATAGTAATACTACAGTTGATGTTAACTAACCTCAGATAAGAGACTATGGAAAAGTTCTGCTATTAAAAATCATACTGCACAGCAAACATTGAAACAATTTTTTTTAATTATTTCATCATTAATATTAATATCAAAAATCATATTGTGCAACAATTAATTTTTTTTGATTTAATGATTTAATATATATTAATATTAATATAAATATTACTATAAATGTTAATGAAGATACTTTTTTTAAATAATTATTTTTAGTGGTTTAATGTAAACAGTTGTGCAGTATGATTTTTAGTATATTAATATTAATGAAGAAGAAATTATTGAAAAAAATGTTTCAATATTTGTTTAATTTAATTTCTTCTACATTAATATGAATATATATTGCACAACTGTTTAAATTAAACTACTAAAAATATTGAAATCATTTTTAAAAGTATTTCTTCATTTTTAGTTAGAGTAGTATTGATATTTATGTTAATATATATTAAATCATACTGCATTTAAACTGTTTAAATGAAACTACTAAAAATATTGAAACAAAGAAATATTAATAGTAATATTGATATTTATATAAATTTTAATATATATAAAAAATCATACCGTTTAAATTAAACTACTAAAATATTGAAACAATTGTTCATCATTATCATGGTTATTATTATTATTAATATATTTAAAAAATCACACTGATCAACTGTTTAATTAAACTGCTAATGTAATTTTTTTGTAATAATTATTTATATTATTTAATAATTATTTAATTATTAATTATCTTAATGACTCAATCATTTGTGGGTCACTTTGGACAAAAGTATCTGCCAAAGGACTAACGTAAATTAGTATTTTTAATCTTTACAACCCAGTAAGCATAATAATTTATTTTCTTATACATAATAATAGTTTATACATAAGTAATATTCTTATACATAAATAATGTATCCAAATTGTGTTGCTGTTTTAGTTGTTGCATTATTACTGTTATTATGATGTATGTTGCAGTCTTATAATAATAAAACTATAGTTGATGGTGTTATAATGCAATGTGTTTTACTCTCTTTACTCTCTTAATATTAATAATGGATGTATTGAGTACTAACTGTAATCAGTAAACATAATCACTTAGTAAAAAATATGTGAGTAGCAAAGGTCATGAAGTTATATTTACTTTGCACTGTAAGACCATCTTGGCTAATAGTGGTTTAATAATTGCTATTATTTGATCAGCTGTAAATATGCATGCGTGGTTTTATATGATTTGTTCAGGGTGGACCTGGACTCGAGTGATGAGAGCGATATGGAGGATGATCTGGAGCAGCCAGTGGTGGTGAAAACCAAACATCACGACCTGATGATGAAGGGCGAAGGCGGCAGGAAGGGCGGCTTCTTCAAACAGGCCAAGAAATCCTACCCGATGTTCCCTACACACGAGGAGAGAATCAAGTGGGACGAGTATGGAGAGATCATCAGGTGAACAACAAGATTTATTCATCCATAAAAGAAGGATATGCAATGTGTGAAATCTATCTATCTGTCTACGTGTCTATCTATCTATCCATCCGTCCTTCTATCCATCTGTCTGTCTGTCTATCCATCTGTCTATCCATCCATCCATCCATCTGTTTATCCGTCTATCTGTCCATCCATCCATATATCCATCATTCTATCCATCGTTCCAATCATCTATCTGTTGTTCTATCCGTCTTTCATTATATCCGTCTTTCTGCCACTCTATCCATCATTCTATCTATCTGTCTATTCATCTATCTGTCATTCTATCTCTCTCTCTGCCATGCTATCCATCAATCAGCCGTTCTTTCTATCTATCTCTGTCCATCCATCCATCTATTCGTCTCTGTCCATCCGTCCGTTCATTCGTCGTTCCATCCGTCCGTTCATTCGTCGTTCCATCCATCTATCCATCGTTCTATCCGTCTTTCATTATATCCGTCTTTCTGGCATTCTATCCATCATTCTATCCATCTGTATGTCATTCTATCTCTCTCTCTGCCGTGCTATCCATCTATCAACCGTTCTTTTTTTATCCGTCTGTCCATCCATCCATCTATTCCTCTCTGTCCGTCTATCTGCCGTTCTATCCGTCTATCTGCCATTCTATCTATTCGTCTATCTGCCATTCATTCTCTGTCTATCTGCATTCTATCTATTCGTCTATCTGCCATTCTATTCATCTATCTGCCATTCTATTCATCTATTTGCCATTCTATCTATCCGTCTATCTGTCGTTCTATCTATCCGTCTATCTGTCGTTCTAGCCGTCTATCTGCTGTTCTAGCCGTCTATCTGCTGTTCTAGCCGTCTATCTGCTGTTCTA
>CAIGQV010019088.1:11367073-11377364 GCA_903798115.1 Danio jaintianensis
TGTTCTAGCCGTCTATCTGCTGTTCTAGCCGTCTATCTGCTGTTCTATCCGTCTATCTGCCGTTTTATCTATCCATCCATCGGTCCGTTCATCTGTCTATCTGCCGTTCTCTCCGTCGTTCTATCTGTCTGTCTATCCTTCTATCTGTCTATCTGCCCTAGATGAATCTTTAGCCATTTCTTAAGGATGACCAAAAACTCACACGGAATGTAAAAGCACAAAAAAAATCACCCAATATTGTAGCTTGGATGCAGAATAAATAACTTTGCATGAAAGCATCTTCCAGCATTGCCCTAACATTGCTCTAACTATGATGGCATCAAATACCATAGTAATACTATGGCATTTATGCAGTACAGGTCTCTGCTCCTGTTCACTCAGTAAACTAAAGTAGTCATTAATCGCTCTGGATATTTATTTTGTTTTTGTTTGTCTTTCAATGTGTTATTGTCTTTTATTAATGGTGTCCTATTCATGTGTATTAACTCTGACCTTTGACCTCTCAGGCCTGAGGATTTCCTGGTCCCGGAGCTGCAGGCCACAGAAGAGGAGAAGAGTAAGCTGGAGTCTGGACTGACTAACGGAGAGGAGCCCATGGAGCAGGACCTGTCGGACGTGCCCACCAAATGCACCAGCACCACCCAGACACTGGAGATCAGGTGAGAGTCAGATAAACACCTGTTAATCACTCCTGTACACTCAATTCAGCAGGTACTTAAACACTTGTGTGCTGTTGGGGATGTTTTCATCCACTCTAGGGTGATTTTTGAGTCTTAATTTGGCCACAACTTTCTCTTTGTTTTAGCAAATGGGATGATTTTTGCTCACAAACCTTATTTTAAAACATATTTTGGGAAAATGCTTTGGACTTTTCAAAAACTCAACGATACACGACCCTTTTGTTATGTTCGTGGCTGTTTTTACCCCATTGCAGGGCTAGAAATTGCGACCGTTTTGGTCACATATGTGCCCGAAATTTTATATATGAGAATTGAGAATTATATTTATAGAATTGTTGCCGCATGGCCTGTTTTTACTGCAAAATGTTCACCACATGCGTAGATTTAGGAGACATTCACGCATAATGCATCTTTGCACCTAAAAAACACTAATCGCAGCACTCCGGATTGGATAAAAACAGTTGTCATGCCAATTTGCTACAGTAAACAAAAGCCCTCAATGGTTGCCCCGCCTTCGAGCTCTTCTGATTGGCCCACTGCTCTAGAAGTGAGCATGAATGGATTGGTTAATATCAGCTGTCAATCACTCAGTCAATGCCTTCTTCCTTCAGATGACAGAGCTACAACTGCAAACATGTAAATGATGGGAGAATGAAAATAACACAGATTTTGTTTTAGAAACCACCTAAAGTTACAAATAATGGCACATCTGATTGGTGATCATGTGGTGAATGTTAATCCACCATTTACACTTTTCGAAGAGTAAATAAAAGACTTCCATTGGGTTAAAGTTCGCTATGAAAATGACTAAAGCCATTCACTGTAAAGACTTCAACTGTACATAATAAATAAACACAGTACACACTAGGGATGCTCCAATCAGGATTTTTGCAGCCGATACCGAGTACCGATTCCTTGTCATGGTGATCGGCTGATACTGAGTACCGATTCTAATGCTTCAAGCTTTATAATGCCTAAAGCACATTTTCCCTCTAAGTATGATACTTAAGTGGAGATATCTCCTTACCTAAGAGAATAAATGCAGGATGTTGCATATAATCCCTTAAACATGTCTCTTATAACCATTAAGTATGGACATGTAATGGTCAGTTTTTTACAAAAAAATTGGTAAGACAAATGACTAACAAAGCAATTTAGAAAGAAGATGGAAGAAGAATTCAACATGTCTCAATGAAGAAAAAGTATGGAGCGCATATTTGATGCGTAAGAAGTTAAAATGCACACCTATAAATACATATTTGTTTATTGCAATAAATATATTACAAGTATATTATTAAATATTCAAGTTTAAAAAAATAACTTTAACGTTTCTTGCAATATTGTCAAAAATACAGAACCTTCAGTTCTTATATATGTAAAAAGGCCTAAATACATGCAAGGCCATTCCAATATTTTGCTCTCCAACTAGCACATTTGCTCTCCGGACAGCCTCACAGCAGCTCAGTCACTCTATGGGAGAGACAGGGATGTGCACTCTAGATATCTTTAACCTACCAAATGTAATGCTTAGAACATCACCGTGCCTCTCACAATCTGTTCTCTTGCTAATTCACTCTCATCTGCATGATTTCCGGGGTATTTTATCTAATTGGCCGGCGTCATGGAGCCACTATGAATATGCGCGAGACTCGTGGAGCTTCCGGCAGAGCTCATACGGTTGGATGAGACCGCAGGGGAGATCGCTCTGCTTGTGTCACAGCAGCTCAAAACACTGGATATGCATTGGCTGCAACAAGACCATCACTCGCACGAGTCGTGCCAATAAACTGTGCATACAGAGGCCGCACCACATCTGTATGTATTTTAGATGCTTTGTTGTGACCGCAGCGATCACTCCCGCCGCCACACATCATTTACCTCCTCATGTGTTGTAGTGCTGCTGATGAGCGCAGGTACGTCTTCCTTTGTGTGTAAACCCGTAAACAAACACCTGCAATCGGTTCATGAGATCGGCCAGATTGGCGAGTACCAATAGAGTCGGAGCATCCCTAGTACATACACTTAAATTATGTCAAACAAACTTTTATTTTGGATGCGATTAATCATGATTAAATTTAACCCAGCAGTATTATTATTATTATCATTATTATTATTATTATTATCATTATTATCATTATTACTATTATTCTTTTGGTCACACCTACATTATAACTCTTCAGATCTGTCTTATCCAATGCTGTGTTTTTGTCTCAGAGCTCGTGTGATGTATATCGACTATGAAGGGCGCTCTGACGGCGACTCCATCAAGAAGATCATCAACCAGATGAAGCCCCGGCAGCTGATCATCGTTCACGGGCCGCCGGACGCCAGTCTGGATCTGGCTGAGTCCTGCAAGGCCTTCAGCGGGAAAGACATCAAAGTTTACACTCCCAAACTGCAGGAGACGGTGGACGCAACCAGCGAAACACACATTTACCAGGTCAGCAATCACTCACACTTTCTGATTTAGGCCCAATCCCGTTTTTTTTTGGTTGTTTTTTTTTTTACCTCTACCCTTCAAAATTTACCCCTAAGAAATGGGACAGCACTACAACACACACACACATACACACACGTCATTATATGTTGTTGCAAGCTCTTACTTCATATGAGATTGAAGGCGGCTGCTGTAGTTATTCCAGTTGCATTATATTTTCGTATTTATCTTCAGGAAATCACCTGGCAACGATATAATGTTATCATAACGATATAGCGTGGCAATAAACTCGTAACTGTACTGTATGTAAATACACGAAAACAACATTAACATTATACCAGACACTGTAAAAGGTCATTCCCAGCCACTAGACTTTTCTAACAGGGTATTCGAGTGGCATTGAGTGACAGATGTGAAGGTATGTTGTGGGACTGCTATACAGGAGTTGTTATTATTATGGGTTATAGATAGCCAAATTTAGCGTGTTTTTTGTTACAAGCATGATGGTAAAACACGAACGGCGTTATGAATGTATTAAAACATATGGTTGTTTGTTGTAAAAATTTGTGATAATGCCAAAAAAATACTTATTTGTGCATGTCCTGACTCGCATATGCTGCCATGTTGCTGTTGTAGATGGTATATTCTGGGAAATTTGTCATCGATCCCAGTTGTAAGAGCAACAAATAATAACTTGACTTCTAGTTGATCACCACAGGAGAGGGCAAATTCTTCAGCAGGATAGCGCTCCTTCTCATACTTTGGCCTCCACAGTTCCTGAAAGCAAAGAAGGTCAAGGTGCTCCAGGATTGGCCAGCCCAGTCACCAGACATGAACATTATTAAGCATGTCTGGGGTAAGATGAAGGAGGAGGCATTAAAGATGAATTCAGAGAATCTTGGTGAACTCTGGGAGTCCTGCAAGAACGCTTTCTTTGCCATTCCAGATGACTTTATTAATAAGTGATTTGAGTCATTGCAGAGATGTATGGATGCAGTCCTCCAAGCTCATGGGAGTCATACATAATATTCATTCTTTTTCCACTGCAGCATGACTTTATATTCTATACTGTACATTATTTCTGTTAAGTGACAAGACTTTTGTTTAAGCAAAGGCATGATCATATTTTATTTTGGTAAAAGTGTAATCTACAGGCCTTTGTCTTTCATATAAGCCACTTCTGATACCAAATGATCAACTAGAAGTCAAGTTATTATTTGTTGTTCCTAAAACTTGGATAGATGAGAAGACTTTTGTCAGGTGTATATATATATAAAATAAATATTAAATAAATAAGTATTAAATAAATAAATTGTTGACTGTGATGAATGTGTGTGCAGGTGCGGTTGAAGGACTCTCTGGTCAGCTCTCTGCAGTTCTGTAAGGCCCGAGACACAGAGCTGGCCTGGATCGACGGTGTTCTGGACATGCGTGTGGAGAAAGTGGACACGGGTGTGATCGTGGAGCTTGGAGAGGCGAAGGACGAGGTGGAGGAAGGAGGAGAGCAGGGGATGGAGGTGACAGAGGAGCTGAACACTGAGCCCAGCACTGCTGCCGCCGCAAACCAGAGGGCCTTGAAGACACTGTTTGGAGAAGATGAGAAGGAGATTTCAGAGGAGAGCGACGTCATTCCTACACTGGAGCCACTGCCGGCACACGAGGTGAAGAGAGAGGCCATTTAATAAGCGTGTGGCTCATTTAAATCTGTTCAAAAATATTAATACAATTATTTATATATACAGCCTAACTTGCCTAATTAACCTAGTTAAGCCTTTAAATGTCACTTTAAGCTGAATACTAGTATTTTGAAAAATATCTAGTTAAATATTATGTGCTGTCATCATGGCAAAGAGAAAAGAAATCAGTTATTAGAAATGAGTTACTAAAACTATTATGTTTAGAAATGTGTTGAAAAAAATTATTTCCGTTAAACAGAAAATGGGGAAAACAATATACTGGGGGGCTAATAATTCTGACTTCAACTGTTTTTATACATTTATATTATTTATACTTTATTTGCACTTCTGGTTAGATGCTAACTGCATTTCATTGGCACTTTACTGTACTTTGCACAATGACAGTATAGTTGAATCTAATCTAATCTAGTATGGAGTGTTAATGTTTGTGTGTTTTTGGGCAGGTCCCGGGTCATCAGTCTGTGTTCATCAACGAGCCGCGGCTGTCAGACTTTAAGCAGGTTCTGCTGCGTGAAGGCATTCAGGCGGAGTTTGTTGGTGGAGTTCTGGTGTGTAATAATCTGGTGGCTGTCAGGAGGGTGAGTGCAGTCATATTTACACCTCAATATATCATCATCATCATATGGCTCATTAGTGCACACTATGAGCTGTACAAACTGTTTATGCATTGCGTTTAGGGCTTCATTTGTGTCTGAAACAGTCAAATCTGGGACATCACCTTAAAAAGAGGTGTACATTTGTCTTGTTATAAAAATCAATATAATCAAGTATAATCAAAATCAAGTATAATTAATACAATAATGACATAAAAAAT
The DNA here is from genome assembly GCA_903798115.1 of Danio jaintianensis. NCBI lineage: Eukaryota > Metazoa > Chordata > Actinopteri > Cypriniformes > Danionidae > Danio > Danio jaintianensis. The sequence goes on from CAIGQV010019088.1 coordinate 11,372,702, forward strand.
AGCAATGCAGTTTTAAGCGTGTGCTTAGTAGTTTTTACATACACACAAATACATTGAGGATATTTTGTAGTAAATTTCAGGATATCGACATTCTATTTCCATTTTGACAGATAAACTGGAAGTAATAGCAGATCTGTTTTGATTTTACTCTTTGATGATGAGTTGATCTGATGACGAATATTCTTCTTTTTTTTTTTTTTTTTTTAAAAAAAACCCCTGTTTTTTTAAACTTTTTTTTTTTTTTTTTTTTACATGGCTGCTGGGTGCTTAATTCTGATTGGCTGATGAGCATTCTAAAGTGTGCAGTTATTTTCATATATACGCACGGCTAAAGTAGTTCCGGCAGGTTTTGTGTGCATTAGAGTTTCATATCACTACGCTGAATAATCTCAGTTATTTCACAGCTACAACAGTCAAAAATCACATCAAAACACAACAGAAGGCTTTGGATGAGATGTGTAAGAAACTAGTCCTACACACAGGAGCAGTTTGAGGACAAAAACCTGATAAATGTCTGAAAATACAACATCTAAACAGTGACTTTAGCTGTGGAAACCAGAGTATAAGCAGAATTGCAGAATCCATTTAATTTTTAGAAAATAATGCAAGTACAAGGTACATTATCACAACCTCGGGTGTGCATTGTTTTTCTAATAATTCAGCAGACTGAAGTCAGTTATTACTTAAGCTCTACTTTAGTTCACACTACATGATTATAAACATCGGCAGATCGCTGTGACGTTCACACTGCGTGACTTGATTTTGTGTCTTTAAATCGCTGTGGTGTTCACACTACGCGACACTACGTAAATGATCCACAAGAGGGGGATCACACACACTACATGATCTGACAACAACTCGTTCCCCAACAGTTTAGTCAAACTACCAAACCACAGCCAATGAAATGTTGAGGGAGGAGCTGGCAGAAAAAGCTAAACACTTGTGTGCTGGTGACATCACTGACAGCGTTTCAAACTTAACTGATAGCTTTCAAGGGAGCGTTTAAAATCATCGTCAATCAGTTGATGCGTCAGCGGATCAATCACTCATCTGCAAGGTTCAAGTGGATCGATATGGCTTTAACACTAGAACTGCAGAGTTTTTAATTTTTGTAATTTAATAACTCTTTGAAATAAAACTGACATATCTATAATACCCTGACTTTCCTAAATATCTGTGCATTTCTTTCTAACAATAACAAAACAGAAAATAACTGAGTTTTTCTACCTTTAATTACCATAGTGGTCAAAATGACTGCATGCATGTCTCCTACTTTTCGTCGTGACTTTAAAGATGCGTGCCTTTTTTGCCTAGCAACTTCCCGCTAACATAACTTTCTGATAGCAAAAACATAAAAATCGAAGTAGCTCCTGTTTATGAAAGTGAAAATGATGGCGAGGCCCAGACCTTTGCGGGTTTTATTGTAGCTTAAAGGGCACCTAGTTTACCCTTTTTTCCAGATTTAATATAAGTCTTTTGTGTCTCCAGAATGTGTCTGTAAAGTTTCAGCTCAAAACACCCATCAGATTATTTATTATACCTTTCAAAAGTTTGTCATTTTTAGCTCTGAGCATCTTGTAGCTGTTTTGGTGGACTGTGCCTTTAATTCTAGTCCTCCCCGCCCACCATTCCCCTGTGCCTGTCAGTGTGCCTCAATCTCCGCCCTCGGCTGCCTCAGATAACAGACAGACATGAAGGAAGCAGATCTCACGTAACGTTTGTGAGAAATATTACAGTAAGAATTTTCCCAATGATTATTTGATGTATTTGTTGTGGAGTTGCAATGATGAGTCACACACAATGTCGTTATAAAGTTCACGCACACACACAGATACACAGCGGACACACACACACACAGACAGCGCGCAAAAACAGACAGTTTTTGCACAGCAAATGTGACAGGATACACATTAATATCCACTGCTTTATGGATATCCGTTATGTTAATGTACAAAATAAACCTGATTTAACGTCCACAACCCGGGATTGAAGCGTCTTCTTTTATAATTGTACGGACATGCGGCTGTGGTGATAAAGTAAAGCTGAAGTAAATCGCTGTAATTCATTACAAACATGTTTTAAAAACGTGTTAAACTTGTAAAACTCACTCTTGATCACACTTGATGATGATTGATGATCCTAGCGAACTGAACAGATCTTTTATTCCCGGTTGCTTTGCACACGTCCTCTCTTGTTGATATGATTATACGCGTTACTATGGAGACATGTTAATACGCAACTGTCAATCAATTCGGTGGGCGGGGAAACCGCACTCCTACGTCAAGTTGCGGTCGGCCTCAAAATGGGAGGGATTTGGATCCTGTTTTAACGTCAGGAAATCAAAGAAAAGAGACTTATTGTCTTTATATCACCCCAATATGACTGTGGACACACTATACCTACACACAGTTCTGTCCAAACAGCTTAAAAAAGATGATTTTCATCATAGGTGCCCTTTAACTAGTTATAGGCTGTATTACCAAAAAGATGTTTTTAGTGTAAACCCAGAGTGAAGCGAGTGCATCGATGCCCATTTTGGCCAATCACAGACATTTCTGTTGAGCTCCTGAACACAAAGGCCATTCTGACTGCACGTGGGGTCGAATCGGCAGACTGGTCTGGAATATTTAGCATGCTAGATATTGGATTTTCGTCTGCGAGGTGTCGGTGACGCGTAAGCGAGCCTCTTTGATGTGTTGTTCAGTAGTTCACACATAAAGACTGCCGAGCGTCAAGCACCCCCAGATTTTTCCCCGATCACAGCCCGATCTGTTGGCGAGCTCGTAAACATCAAATCGGGCTTAAAATCCTGTAATGTGAGCTAGGCTTTACATGTACAATATGTAAAGTACATTATGCATCCAAATCAGGTTTTTCTTTCTATGTGCAGTGATCATAACAAATATGCTTTGCAATACAACTGTTTGTCCTTTTGAGTGTCCGATTTTAAAGGCACAGGATGTAATTTTCACCACTAGAGGGCATGTATTCACTACAAACAAATGCACATTTTTTTACATTGTCTGAAATCATTCAGCGTAGTGATACGAAACTCTAATGCTCACAAAACCTGCCGGCACTACTTTAGCTGTGTGGATATATGTCTTTTTTTTTTTTGACGTTCCAGTGTTTATCAGTGTTTGTATGTAAGATCATTAGATTGTTTTCATCACTCATTCTCTGTGTTTCTCTGTGTGTCAGACTGAAGCGGGCCGCATCTGTCTGGAAGGCTGCCATTGTGACGATTACTACAGGATCCGTGAGCTGTTGTATGAGCAGTACGCCGTCGTTTAACGCTCATTCAGCCGCAGTCCAAACTTTCATTCCCTTCATGCCCTGTAGCTTTTTGAGTTGCGTATGTTTTATTATTGTTTGCCCGCGTGTTTTCATGGCGGGCATTTTGACCCAAATCAAGAGCGTCTGCCTGGACTGTTGAAGAATCATTGCTTTTGTTCCGAACTGCTGGATGGAAAGAAACGTTTTTTACCCCTTTATTTTGTTCACTGATAAAAACTTCAGTTTTCGTAATGATGCAACGTGTCGAAGTGAGTTTGTGCATTCACATTTATTCACATTCATGCTGTTGTCTAAAGCCAGCCGGGTTTGCTCAGAAAAGCAAACTGTCGGATGAAGGTTTTGTGTGTCTGTCTGTGCGCGTCTGTCTGTCTGTCTGTCTGCCTGCGCGTGTCTGTCTGTCTGTCTGCGCCTGTCTGTCTGTCTGCGCCTGTCTGTCTGCGTGCGCCTGTCTGTCTGCATCTGTCTGTGCGCATCTGTCTGTCTGCCTGTGCGCATCTGTCTGTCTGCCTGTGCGTGTCTGTCTGTCTGCGCACGTCTGTCTGTCTGCGCACGTCTGTCTGTCTGCGCGCATCTGTCTGCCTGCACGCGTCTGTCTGTGTCTGTCTGTCTGCGTGCACCTGTCTGTCTGCGCCTGTCTGTCTGTCTGTGCGTGTCTGTCTGCGTGCGCCTGTCTGTCTGTGTCTGTCTGTCTGCGTGCGCCTGTCTGTCTGCGTGCGTCTGTCTGTCTGCGCGCATCTGTCTGTGCGCGTCTGTCTGCGTGCGTGCGTCTGTCTGCCTGCCTGTGCGTGTCTGTCTGTGCATGTCTGTCTGTCTGTGTCTGTCTGCGCGCGTCTGTCTGCGTCTGTCTGTGCGCCTCTGTCTGTCTGTCTGCGTGCGTCTGTCTGTCTGTGCGTGTGCGTGTGTGTGTGCGTGTGCATGGAAACACATTGCATTTGCCAACATGTGAATTATGCAGCACAGCATAATAATGAGTACAGTATCCCACAATGCATTGTTCACAACTGAAAATCATATCAGACATATTTAAATTTGTTACTCATTTAATCTGACACAATGTAAAAAAAGCACATATTGGAGGCTAGGATCACAAAAACTATATAATGTTTAATTCAGTTGCATCCAGTTATTTTATACATGCATTTTAATGAATAAAAATATTTTTTTATAAAAATGAAAAACATTAATTGAAGTAAAATGTGTTTTATTTTACTTCAGCTAGTTGACACGAAAATTTCAAATTATTTATCTAAAACAAATAAAATGACTGTCTATTAAAACATACAGCTGTAATTAAATTTGACAAATATTTTTGTCTTTTCGTGTGTGTGTGTGTGTGTGTGTGTGTGTGTGTGTGTGTGTGTGTGTG
>CAIGQV010019088.1:11403473-11424485 GCA_903798115.1 Danio jaintianensis
GTGGGATCTGGTTTGAGGTTAGCATCTTGAGCTAAAGCACAAAATGGTGTGTCAACTCTGTTATTGTCAACTCTGTTAGTGGCTTAAAAGGTTTAGCATTAAGTTAAACAACAATTAGTAACAGATTCAAATGTTTTCTAGCATATTTAAGCACATTGCTTTTACTATATATTATACATTCGTTGTGTGTCATTCCAGTTTAAGGAAAATGAATGAAAAAAATGCCTGACGTACATGCAATTCTGGAGTTTTACGTCTTATGCTTTCAGCTAGACTTACATGTCAAATATTATCAGTGAGATTTACTACCATGACGAATGATGAAGTAATACTAGAGGAGCTTATTCACGACGGTTTACACGCAACGCTCATAATAAATCATCTGTCAACAATGGCTGCTGATTGACAGCATTTAAACCCACAGTTTTCAGAGTTGTATATTCATCCATAACAATAATAACAATCACAATTGAACTAACAGTTCCTCCACTGACTTGTATTTTTCCATCTGCAGTCCTGTCCTCCTCTCAGCAGGTGGGTGAGTTTGTGGTGTTGTTCACCCACGGATGATTGAAACAGGAGTTTTTAAGCCAGATGACATCAGTGCGTGTGGGATCTTATAATTGTGGACCAGATCAAAGCTCAGTTCATTTATTTCTTAAAGTCTGTGTGATTTACAATACACAACTTACAATTACAAATTTTACAATGTTTATAGGTGGCTCAGTGGTTAGCACTGTGGCCTCACAACAAGAAGGTCGCTGGTTCCAGTCCCGGCTGGGTCAGTTGGCATTTCTGTGTGGAGTTTGCATGTTAAGTTAACTTTTCATTAATTCATTTTCCTTCAGCTTAGTCCCTTTATTCATCAGGGGTCGCCACAGCAGAATGAACCACCAACTTATCCAGCATATGTTTTACACAGCGGATGCCCTTCCAGCTGCAACCCAGTACTGGGAAACACCCATATACTCTTATTCACACACATACATTACGGCCAATTTAGTTTACCCAATTCACCTATAGCGCATGTGTTTGGACTGTGGGGGAAACCGGAGCACCCGGAGGAAACCCACGCCAACACAGGGAGAACATGCAAACTCTACACAGAAATGCCAACTGACCCAGCCGGGACTCGAACCAGCGACCTTCTTGCTTTGAGGTGACAGTGCTAGCCACTGAGCCACCGTGTCACCACGTAATTGTGCGTTATTAATTGCAATTTCAACAAGGACACCTGAAAGTGTTACCTAAACAAAAGTCTACAGTGTAATTATACAAACAAAACCTCAGTACATCATGTGGATTGACTTCCAGATTGAAGAAGTCAAAATGTGTTGGGTTGTGTCCTGCTGGGTATTTTCTGCTCTGCGGGCTGCAGTTTGTCATGCATACGCTGTGATATTTCATCCTGCAGGTGATCGAATGAACATTTGTTCCCAAGGCGGCGGAGTTTGTAATATGCACAGAAATTAGCTGTCAAGACTCTGTGGGGAAAAGAACAAATTATGCAGCGCTCCATCTGTATTATACTGTGTGGGGAAAAAAAAGAGTGCATTGTGGGTAAGGTGACACTGTCATTTTTGTCTGCGGAGATGTGGCACTGTAGATATTAGATAATATTCTGTGCAACAAAAAGTGATAATGTAAAGTGCAAGAGACTGAAAACTGCTCCTGAATTTCAGTCAATGTTTGTCCACATGTGGCATGATAATACCAGGATGTTCTCTGGGATGCATTGGATCACCATGTTAATACTGTAGTATATTGCTAAGATTTTACTGAAGATATTCTGGGGACTATATATGATTGCATTCATAACACAGGGTCCTATAATATTATTACTTATATGTGCAATATAACCCAGGCTCATTCTGAAAACATACCGCTATTTACTTTTCTGGAGAGCGCCAACCGACAGTGTTTTCAAAAGCACCGATTGACCCGCCCACCCACTTCCCTAAACCCAACCGACAGTGTTTTTTTCAAAAACACAGATTGACCCGCCCACCCACTTCCCTAAACCCAACCGACAGTGCTTTCAAAAGCACCGATTGACCCGCCCACCCACTTCCCTAACCCAACCGACAGTGTTTTCAAAAGCATCGATTGATCCAGAAAAAGAAAAGCCCTCGCGGCAGCCTGATTTTTACCACGTTTTCAGATTTTACCACATTCTCACCCTGTTATTTACTTGTTTATTTTATTGTTTGGTTTTTGTTTTACCTGCTTTTTGGAACCATTCTTTGCCGGACTCTAACCCCGTCATCGCAGTCAACTCCGATCCACGTCACAATTCCGCCAACGTACAGTACGCAGTGAGCCACTGGACAAACTGGTAACAGCGGAAAAGCCTGAATTATTAGCCTGCCCTGTATATTTTGTCCCCAATTTCTGTTTAACGGAAAAAAGATTTTTCAACACATTTTTCAACATAATAGTTTTAATAACTCATTTCTAATAACTGATTTCTTTTATCTTTGCCATGATGACAGCACATAATATTTGACTAGATATTTTTCAAGATACTAGTATTCAGCTTAAAGTGACATTTAAAGGCTTAACTAGGGTAATTAGGCAAGTTAGGGTAATTAGGCAAGTCATTGTATAACGATGGTTTGTTCTGTAGACAATTAAAAAATATATATTGCTTAAGGGGGCTAATAATATTGACCTTAAAATGGTTATAAAAATTTAAAAACTGCTTTAATTCTAGCCGAAATAAAACAAATAAGAGTTTCTCCAGAAGAAAAAATATTATAGGAAATACTGTGAGAAATTCCTTGCTTTGTTAAACATCATTTGGGAAATATTTTTAAAAGAAAAAGAAATTCACATGAGGGTGATTAATTTAGACTTCAACCATATACATGAATGTGTAAGTGTTAAAAGCTTAAAGAGGCGACTGCATTGTGCTCTGAGGTGTACCTCAGATTTGTGTTTGTCCTCAAGGTCAGTTTGTACTTATGCAAGAGAAACACAAACAAGCCGTTTGTTACCGTCTTTATCATGATGATACGCCACTGCGGATTAAATGGACTCTTTCTATGATTAATAACCTTTACAGTCTGTCTTTGTCTGAGAAAAGGTTGCCCTCTTCAACCTGTGCATTTCTTCAGCACAACTCACTTATAAGACATAAAATTAATAATAATAATAGTAGCAGGGCGTCATGGTGGCTCAGTGGTTAGCACTGTCGCCTTACAGCAAGAAGGTCGCTGGTTTGAGACCCGGCTGGGTCAGTTGGCATTTCTGTGTGGAGTTTGCATGTTCTCCCCGTGTTGGCGTGGGTTTCCTCCGGGTGCTCCGGTTTCCCCCACAGTCCAAACACATGCGCTATAGGTGAATTGGGTAAACTAAATTGGCTGTAGTGTATGTGTGTGAATGAGTGTGTATGGGTGTTTCCCAGTGATGGGGTTGCAGCTGGAAGGGTATCCGCTGCTTAAAACATATGCTGGATAAGTTGGAGGTTTATTCCGCTGTGGCGACCCCTGATAAATAAGGGACTAAGCTGAAGGAAAATGAATGAATAATAATAGCAGTTGTTCAGTTGATAATCTAGCAATTACATGGGGGTGAGTAAATGTTGAGGTGAAATTTTAAAATAAGATCCCATTAGTTCAGTTTAGGGCCTCACGGCGGCGCAGTGGGTAGCACAAACAATTTAGCTTACCCAATTCACCTATAGCGCATGTGTTTGGACTGTGGGGGAAACCGGAGCACCCGGATGAAACCCACACCAACACAGGGAGAACATGCAAACTCTACACAGAAATGCCAACTGACCCAGCCGGGACTCGAACCAGCGACCTTCTTGCTGTGAGGCAACAGCGCTACCCACTGCGCCTCCCTAGACAGTATATTTTATATCTAAATATAAATAAACATTTTCTCAAATTTATTGTTGTTTATTTATATACACAATAAAAATACACAGCACACACACACACACACACACACACACACACACATATTTTAAGTCACAACAAACTTTTATTTTGGATGCGATTAATCTTGATTCATTTTTGCCCAGCACTAATAGAAATTAATAGTTTTGTTTTGTTTCAGTTTTAGTTTTTTTTCTTTTAGTAACCAACATCTAGCTGCTTTGACAACTACACATAAACTGTTTAAGTTACATTTTATTTTATTACAGGTAACAAAACTATTTTATAGGTTTAGTAGCCCTAGAAGTGAACTACTGTAACACTAAATAATGCAACCTCACTGTAAAGTGTTAACAGTGTAGTAGCTACTCTTGTTATGCTGGAGTGTGCAGTAGAAATACAGATTTCTGCATTAGAAGTGCAATTTTCATCTCATCCTCGTCTTTCTCGGCTGAAAACGAGCAGATGCGACTGAGAGAGCTGAGCTAAAGATCACTGTTTACTGGCCTGCTCGTTTGTATTCATTAGCATTGGAGGGGAAATGTTTAGCGTGTAATGAATCCGGCACTGGCCGCCGTCTTCACCTGACACCGTTTGTTCTGTGACCGCGTGTGTGCGTGTTTGTTTGTGTCTCTCTCTCTGCGTGCGTGTCTCATGATTACGATGAATATTTTATCTTCCTGCCAGTGATGCAAGAGCTCGTCGATGCATTAAATTTGGAGAATCCCGACGGGACAGGAAGCCCTGCGTGTGTCTGTGACGTCAAGTAAATAAATAATTAAAACAAGCGTTCGTTAACACTCACTTCCTGTGGCGTCTGTTTACAGGGAATCAAAGAACTTGTACTCTTTGAGGGAAAATATGAGGTACTACTTTAGCTACAATCGCCAAACATGTTGTATCAGAGTTGTATCAGAGTAAAACATGTGACGTCAAAAAAACGAAACAAAATAAAACAAACAAGCGTCTGTTTACAAGGTAGGCTAATCAAAGAACTTACACTCTTTGAGGAAAATATTAGGTATTTGCTCATTATTGCAGACATCGAATCCTGCTAGCTACATTATATTTGATTCGTAAATGACCAGAACTTTGCTGGAAGCTGTTTTAGCCTACATGATGTCCCTTCCCACCCCCCTTTTAAAGTAATGTACAAATGTCCTCTTTCTACTTAAGATTCACGTGTCTTTTTGATATGAAATCTGTGGTGTTTATATAGAAAACCTTTTGAAACAATTGTAGCCTGTACTGAATAAGTTATGGTGACATGTTCTAATATGTTTCCATAGCATTTTTATTTATTTTTTTAATCTTTTATGGAAGTCAATTGTTACAGGTTTTCAGCTTTCTTCAGAATATCTTCTCATAAAGGTTTGGAATCAGTTGCTGGAGAGTAAATAGTGAGTAAATTTTCATTTTTGGGTGAACTATCCCTTTTACGTCTAAACCCGTATATTGTAATGGACAGACATATTTTTAAAAATCCTAATTTAACGCTCAATTCTACAATCGTTTTTTGACTTTTATTAGTAAATCTGATCCTTTTTTATGTACTATTTATGAAATATTGGCAAACGTATTAACAAGTGTGAATAAAACCATTGATATGTTGGATAGTGGATGTTTCTGAAATGACAACAGGCAGAGCCTTACTGCCATTTGATTGGATGACAAAAGTCCAATATCATGGTCAGCAGGCTTTAAGGCTACGTCTACACTAATCTGGATAAATTTGAAAACAGAATTTTTGTCTAAAAACGCTCAATGCCCACACTATCGTTTTCAATTCTTTCCATCATCCACACTTAAACGACTGATAGTCGTTTATGTATTGCAAAGGCGCACAGACTTAAGACGCTTTTACCTGTGTCATATCCGCCTGCCGTTTATTTACTTTCTGTCTCTTTGAAACATCGCAGCAAAATGTCGTAACTGTGGTCTGTTTCCACCCCCGAACATTAGCTCACAGTAAACATTGTGTCCTTTAAAGAACGACAATATGGAGCATCTACAAACTGACATTAAAGGTGTAGTAGGTGATTGTCTTCAGAAACATTTGTTGTTGTGCTGGTTAAAAGTCTCTTCTCATTTCAAATGTAATGATTAAAGTAAATGATCTAAATGCATTTATATGTATTATAAAAATGTTCATCCAATTAAATATTGTCGGGCCGACATTTCCCATAATTCTGATAAGTAGCCCAAACACAGTCGTGATAAAATCAAATGCTGAATCAGAACTTTTTAAAATCCTGAATCAATATCGGAGTTACTTTTGCACTCTGGAGGAAGGATGACAGCATGGCTGTAGTATTTCTTTTAGACAGGTGATGTTATGTTTTAAAACTCTTTTAGTCACGCAGCTTCTGTAGATTGTGTTGTATTATTATGGGTTATATGCACAGAAGTGTTGTTCAGACACTGACATCTTCCGGCGAAAGATCGATGTGACTATTTTCAGTTTCATAAGGTCCTTTTACAGCATCGATAATGTATATTTTTATTTAGTTTAACAACAAAACATAAGTAAATAGCGCTATTCTGCCTAGCCTGCTTTACTGAGGTCCAGTTGGTTTTATATTCACATTGGTTAATTTTTTAACAATGACAACCTGTGACGCGCTCCCTATAGTGTTTACCATACTACTCTGAATATTCGCTCTGAAATAGCATGTAAGTATGGCTTTGTAATAAGTGTAATTCCTGCACACCGCCGGCCAACTACTAACTACATTTCTAGCTGGCGAATGACATGAACTAGTGGGTTGTCTGCTGTCATCTTTAAGGTGTGCGTTTGTGATTTTAGGAGGCATGGCTTTGGATGGTAGGGGAGGGACTGTGTTTCAAAGATATTATGCTAACCGGTTAGCATTTTGGCAGATCACCTACTGCACCTTTAATCTTTAATAAAGCTGTCGAAATGGACAGCATTCAAAACATCTGCTTTACAATGTCATCCACCATGTTAGCTTAATTGGTCACATGACTGCGTCACATCACTATAATGCGTCATCGTTTTTGAAAGCCTCCATTTTCACAGTGCACACTGCATTTTCAATTTATCCACTTTGGACAGCGTTTTCAAAAAGATACGTTTTCGTTTCCTAAAAATGCCATCTTGGTGTTCCTAAAATGCCCCAGAACCACAAACATCATGACCTGACATGTAATGTCCTTTGAAATGTATGCAGGGATGAAAGGGTTCACTTGCAGCATATTTGAGCTCTCTTGGCCACCGGTAGAAATCATAGTCCAAACTGTGTGTTTGTGTCCAGTGGCAAGTCTAATCGTGTTCATGCCTGGAGATCAGAGAAGTTGTTTCTGTGCCGGAGCTGTGGACGTCTCCTCCAGAGACTGTACTGAGACACACAGAGTAAGACATCAAACCATTAAGTCAATATGAAGACCATAATACACTTTATTCACTCTGTCAAACAGGCTTTTGGTTTATGTTGATGTCAGCAGTAGTCTTTTCTTCCCTATAGAGTGCGTTAGTGCCTGCCCAGCTTTTCAGCAGCACTGGAAATAAAATTATTTTTTATATTAACCCCCTCTACAAGATGCTTTCAAATCATTTTAAAGCATTAAATGCTGCGATGACCCATGTCAAATTTAATTTGAAGCAAAGTTTATGAAGATCTGACAATATGACAGCTTTATTGAGGAACAGGACTACTATCCCAAGAAGCATTGCAAATCACATAATAAAATATACAATTATTCATTTATAATTACTCATTGTGTTGATCGAAACAATTTCTTCAAGTTTTTTGCAAATGATGTTTAACAGAGCAAGGACATTCTTTTCTGGAGAAAGTCTTATTTCTTTTAGTGTGGCTGGAATAAAAAAAAGATATTTAAAAAAAGTGTAAAAACTGCTAACATTATTAGCCCCATTAAGATTTTTTAAAATTATTATTGGCTTCAGAAAAAATCACTGTTATCCAATGATTTGCCTAATTATCCTAACTTGCCTAATTAACCTAGTTAAGCCTTTACATGTAAATGTAATGTGTATTTATATAGCACATTTATCGTGTATGGCCATACACCCAAAGCGCTTCACAATCATGAGGGGGTCTCTCCACACCACCACCAGTGTGCAGCATCCACTTGGATGATGCGACGGCAGCCACAGGACAACGGCGCCAGTGCGCTCACCACACACCAGTTATAGGTGGAGTGGAGAGACAGTGATAGAGCCAATTCAGTAGATGGGGATGATTGGAAGGCCATGATGGGATTTTTAATGACCAAAGAGAGTCAAGAACTCGGTTTAACGTCTCATCCGAAAGACGGCGCTCACTGACAGTATAGTGTCCCCTTTACTTTACTGGGGCATTAGGACTCACACGGACCACAGGTTGAGCGCCCCCTGCTGGCCTCACTAACACCACTTCCAACAGCAACCTAGTTTTCCCATGTGCTCTCCCATCCAGATACTGACACAGCTCAGCCCTGCTTAGCTTCAGTGAGTAACTGGTCTTGGGCTGCAGGGTGATATGGCTGTGGCTTTCACTTTAAAATGTCACTTTAAGCTGAATACTAGTATCTTACAAAATAACAAAATTTAAATTACAAAAAAAAGTTATGTACTGTCATCATGACAAAGACAAAAGAAATTATTTATTAAAACTATTATGGTTAAAATGCATTTGAGAAATATTTGAAAAAGAATTAAAACTTCACATGAGGGCTAATAATTTTCTCTATTACTAAAAATAAAAATATTTCACAATTTTACTGTATTTTTTATCAAAGGAATTTTGCCTTGTTGAGCAAACGAGACTTTTGAATGATATTGAGAGGGAATGTGAATCTCTACACCCATGCATGAAGTGGAGGAGAATGAATAAAACTGCTGTGTCCCGGGACATATATTATCAGCGTCTGTAATACAGTATATTATAATGACGGTGAGATTTCTCTAGAGGTCACGTCTCACATACGTCTGCATCTGAATATACTTTAGAATTGTGTTTCAATGAAAAGTTTCCATAATCACAAACTTGAGCTGCGTTTAATTGAACATGGTGAGCAATTATAGTTTAACAATGAATCAGGCTAATGAAGGCAAACGCCGGTATTATTAAAGCAGGTTAATAGGAGTGGATTCTGTCCAGTGCACAGGACTGTGACAGTAAAGGACAGCAGACCTGCACAAGGACAACCAATGTGTGTCTGTGTGTACTGGTTTTGGTGGTTTACAAGGACAGTTTTTTGTATAATGACATGGGTATTGTCACAATCACCAGCGATCCAGTCTGCGCAGATAGCTGGCATATACACTGATTGCAAATGGACTACAAATCTGTTTTTGACCCTCGCTTTGTTTTGTTTGTTTTACCCTGTCTGCTGCCTGCCTTTTGACCATCTGCCTGTGTTTTTGACTACGATTCTGGATTTCCTGTATACATCTGTTTGCCCCTGTGTTGTCCATTACTTACCTGACCATTCTTAATGAAACCTGCATTTGGATCCTCACTCCGTTGTCCAGCGTCCAGTTCCCATTACAGGTATGACGCAGTTGTACTCAATTACAGTGGTTTACAAAGACATGACTGGTGTGCTGATTTATACGTGTATATACATAGTCAATCCCAAAATTATTTATACCCCAGGCAAATTCTGACTTAATGTTATTGTTCAGATGTGGTCACCACAGCGGAATGAACCGCAAACTTGTCCAGCATATGTTTTACACAGCGGATGCCCTTCCAGCTGCAACCCAATATTGGGAAACACCCATACACTCATTCACACTCATACACTATGGCCAATTTAGTTAATCCAATTCACCTATAGCGCATGTGTTTGGACTGTGAGGGAAATCGAAGAACCCGGAGGAAACCCACACCAACACAGGGAGAACATGCAAACTCCACACAGAAATGCCAACTGACCCAGCCAGAACTCGGACCAGCAACCTTCTTGCTGTGAGGCGAAAGTGCTAACCACTGAGCCACCATGTCACCTTGGATGTGATTAATTGCGAACTTGACAGCACTAATAATATTCGATTGAAAGGCCATCCACCCCTGGATTTTCCAGGATTCATGGAAGCCATTGCAGCTTTAGCCTCCTCTTGTGTGATGGGAAGGTCTAATGGTTCTGAACCCAATCTATCTAATTTATTTATGTTTAAAAATAATTGTTTCAGCTCATCTAGACTACATGAAGATGTACAGTCGTGGCCAAAAGTTTTGAGAATGACATAAATATTGTAAATTGGAAAAGTTGCTACTTAAGTTTTTATAATAGCAATTTGCATATACTCCAGAATGTTATGAAGAGTGATCAGATGAATTGCATAGTCCTTCTTTGCCATGAAAATTTACTTAATCCTGAAAAAACTTTCCACTGCATTTCATTGCTGTCATTAAAGGACCTGCTGAGATTATTTCAGTAATCGTCTTGTTAACTCAGGTGAGAATGTTGACGAGCACAAGGCTGGAGATCATTATGTCAGGCTGATTGGGTTAAGGTAAGAAACACGTGCAGCCATCATTGCGTTGCATAAAAATGGCTTCACAGGCAAGGATATTGTGGCTACTAAGATTGAACCTAAATCAACAATTTATAGGATCATCAAAAACTTCAAGGAAAGAGGTTCAATTCTTGTTAAGAAGGCTTCAGGGCGACCAAGAAAGTCCAGTAAGCGCCAGGATCGTCTCCTAAAGAGGATTCAGCTGCGGGATCGGAGTGCCACCAGTGCAGAGCTTGCTCAGTAATGGCAGCAGGCAGGTGTGAGCGCATCTGCACGCACAGTGAGGCGAAGACTTTTGGAAGATGGCTTGGTGTCATGAAGGGCAGCAAAAAAAACAACATCAGGGACAGATTGATCTTCTGCAAAAAGTATGGCGGATGGACTGCTGAGGACTGGGGCAAAGTCATATTCTCTGATGAAGCCCCTTTCCGATTGTTTGGGGCATCTGGAAAAAGGCTTGTCCGGAGAAGAAAAGGTGAGCACTACCATCAGTCCTGTGTCATGCCGACAGTAAAGCATCCTGAGACCATTCATGTGTGGGGTTGCTTCTCATCCAAGGGAGTGGGCTCACTCACAATTTTGCCCAAAAACACAGCCATGAATAAAAACGGTACCAAAACACCCTCCAACAGCAACTTCTTCCAACAATCCAACAACAGTTTGGTGAAGAACAATGCATTTTCCAGCACGATGGAGCACCGTGCCATAAGGCAAAAGTGATATCAAAGTGGCTCGGGGACCAAAACATTGTAATTTTGGGTCCATGGCCTGGAAACTCCCCAGATCTTAATCCCATTGAGAACTTGTGGTCAATCCTCAAGAGGCGGGTGGACAAACAAAAACCCACTAATTCTGACAAACTCCAAGAAGTGATTATGAAAGAATGGGTTGCTATCAGTCAGGATTTGACCCAGAAGTTGATTGAGAGCATGCCCAGTCGAATTGCAGAGGTCCTGAAAAAGAAGGGCCAACACTGCAAATACTGACTCTTTGCATAAATGTCATGTAATTGTGGATAAAAGACTTTGAAATGTATGAAGTGCTTGTAATTATATTTCAGCATCATTAATCCAGTCTTCAGTGTCACAATGATACTTCAGAAATCATTCCGTACATTTTTACAAATATGATATATTATTACTATGTTTTAATGTGATTACACGTTTAATAATTTAAATTGTTTATTGGTTTTATTTTTTCATCATTCATTTATGGTCAGAGATTACATAGTTCAGCAATTGTTTAATTAAAAATATATTCTTTGTTACGCTGCGCATGTTTTTACTGTGTTTTAAAATTATTTTATTAATCATTTGTAGTATTCCTCAGTCGAATTGCAGAGGTCCTGAAAAAGAAGGGCCAACACTGCAAATACTGACTCTTTGCATAAATGTCATGTAATTGTGGATAAAAGCCTTTGAAATGTATGAAGTGCTTGTAATTATATTTCAGTACATCACAGAAACAACTGAAACAAAGATCTAAAAGCAGTTTAGCAGCAAACTTTGTGAAAACTAATATTTGTGTCATTCTCAAAACTTTTGGCCACGACTGTATATAGCTGCTCCTCCAATTTCTGAAACACCTCATTTATTTCCTTTGTCTAAGCAACCATTGTATTTCCTTTCTTGATCGCTGCAATAACATTCGCACTCAAATATAATAATGACACTGGTATGGCACAAGTATTACAAGGAGATTGCTGATGTCCTCATTTTTCGGAAGTCTTATAAATCATAGTCTGTTTTTCAGTGATTAAAACTGCACAGTTTCCTGTAGATTAGGTTAGGGGTAGGCTGGGTCAGTTGGCATTTCTGTGTGGAGTTTGCATGTTCTCCCCGTGTTGGCGTGGGTTTTCTCCGGGTGCTCTGGTTTCCCCCACAGTCCAAACACATGCGCTATAGGTGAATTGAATAAACTAAATTGGCCGTAGTGTGTGTGTGTGTGTGAATGTGAGAGTGTATGGGTGTTTCCCAGTACTGGGTTGCGGCTGGAAGGGCATCTGCTACGTAAAACGTATGCTGGAATAGTTGGCGGTTCATTCCGCTGTGGCGACCCCTGATAAATAAGAGACTAAGTCGAAGGAAAATGAATGAATTAGATTAGGGTAGGGGTAGGGCAATAGAAAATACAGTTTATACAGTATAAAAACCAATGCAAACCAGTTCACAAACACAAACCTGTGTGTGTGTGTGTTTGTCCTTCACTGGTGTTTTATGAAGTAATTTTTAAAAAGTTTAAAAAAATATTCAAATATTGACCTTTTCATTTTTAGAAATTTTGTGTTTCTTCATGTGACTTGGATTAGTTTGTAGCAATGTGCATATCTGAAACAAATATGCTTCACAAACAACGAATGCCGTTTTCCCCCCCCCATAGGCTCATAAACACCATACAGAAGAGTTATGAGGTGTATGAAGCATGACGTGTTGATCTCATGTGTCTAGACGGAGCATCATGCATGTCTGAAACCTTCAAGGTCATTATGTTGGTAATATAAAGGTATGTTAACAAAACATGACACACACACATACACACACACACACGCACAAATACCTGACCTTGTTACACATTCACACCCTTAATGTGATTCAACCAAAGATTTTATTTTGTACACACATAATGTGGTCTATATTTAATATTAGTATGGAAACTAACATTTAAACTTAACTTTATCGAAAGATATGTATATTGTATGTGACCAAAATTGCAGTAGAAAATAATATTGCACAATATTTCTACAATTAATAAGCTGTTTCTTTTTGAATTGATGTTAAAAATGATTTTTCAGCATCATTAATCCAGTCTTCAGTGTCACAATGATACTTCAGAAATCATTCCGTACATTTTTACAAATATGATATATTATTACTATTTTTTAATGTGATTACACGTTTAATAATTTAAATTGTTTATTGGTTTTATTTTTTCATCATTCGTTTATGGTCAGAGATTACATAGGTCAGCAATTGTTTAATTAAAAATAAATTCTTTGTTACGCTGTGCATGTTTTTACTGTGTTTTAAAATTATTTTATTAATCATTTGTAGTATTTTATTAATACATAATTTTAATACACAAATACTTTTAATATTTTTTTAATTAGTGCATGCTTGAAATTATAATAACGCATTATATTTGTGACTACTTTAAAATATGATTTGACAATGTGATTTTAATTGAATAAAATAATGTAAGCAGTGTGTGTGTAGAAATTAAATAATATATTATTTTTACTTGTATAGTGACTATAACGTGTCTATTCTATTCTATTCTTTTCTATTCTACAAAATGCTGGGATATTTCAACCCAATTCTGGGAGTAATACAGACTAAACCAACTGCTGGGTTCATTTGTTTATTTAAATTATAGTACCAAATTTAACCCAATGTTTGGGTTTGTCCATATTTTACCCAATTTGGCTTTAAATAACCCAGCATTTCTTAGAGTTGATTCTATTCTATTCTAATCTATTCTATTCTAAGATTTGCACATAGTGTATGTATGCACTTTTATATATGCATGTTTCATTCCAGAAGTGCAATGATTTTGATGTAGTTCACAGCAGCACTGATGTAAATAAATACATATTAAAGACGTGAGCGCTCGTATCTCATACTGAAAAAAATGATTCATTGAATTTACAATTTTTTTTTTTTAAGGTAAGTGGTTGCAAACAATTTATGTAAGCTGAATTTAAACTAATTTAATTTGTTTAAATTCAGCTCATTTAAATTCTTTGCAACCACTTACCTTAAAGATTTTTTTGTAAATCCAATGAACCATTTTTTTAGTGTATTCTATTCTAATGTGTATTCATGTATGTTCATATATGCATAATTTTAGGTGTAACAGTAACTATTAACTAACGTAACTGCTGCACTGGAAAAAAAATGCATTGAATTTAAACAAACAATTAAAATTTAGTACTAAATTTAACTCAATTTGGGTTAGTCCATATTTTACCCAATTTGGATTTAAATAACCCAGCATTTCTGAGAGTGTATTGTATTGTATTCTATTCTATTCTAAGATTTGCAAATAGTGTATGTATGCACTTTCATATATGCATGTTTCAATGGTTTTGACTTTTTTCAATTATCTTTTGCACTATTCAGAAATATATTTGAATGCATGTTTGAAATGATAACACATTATAACATCTTATAGTCCTGATATATATATATATATATATAGTGATTTTTGTGTGTATAGTGATTTTTAATTGTATAAAATCATGCATATGGGCGACGCGGTGGCGCAGTGGGTAGCACGTTCGCCTCACAGCAAGAAGGTCGCTGGTTCGAGCCTCGGCTGGGTCAGTTGGCATTTCTGTGTGGAGTTTGCATGTTCTCCCTGTGTTTGCGTGGGTTTCCTCCGGGTGCTCCGGTTTCCCCCACAAGTCCAAAGACATGCGGTATAGGTGAATTGGGTAAGCTAAAATTGTCCGTAGTGTATGTGTGTGAATGAATGTTTCCCAGTGATGGGTTGCAGCCGGAAGGGCATCCGCTGCGTAAAACATATGCTGGATAAGTTGGCGGTTCATCCCGCTGTGGCGACCCCAGATTAATAAAGGGACTAAGCCGAAAAGAAAATGAATGAATGAATGAATGAAAATCATACATATGTGAAAAAATAAAATCATATATTATTTCTACATGTACAGTGACTATAAAGTGTCTATTCTATTCTATTCTAATATAAGGTTTGCATATATCGTATGTATGCTTCATTCCAGAAGTGCAATGATTTTGATGTAATTTACACCAGCATTGATGTAAATAAATACATGTAAAGACGCTCTCTCTCATATATCTCCCGCGCCTCTCTCTCTCTCTCTCTCTCTCTCTCTCTCTCTCTCTCTCTCCGTGACGCGTCGCTACAGCCGCGGATCATCGCCGTAAACGCACCGGATCGCGGACCGTCACGTGTCTCCGGTGGACACCAGAGGAGCGCAAAGTTCCCGTCCTTAATTCCAGATGGGAAGAGCAGCAACGCTTCTGGCTGAAGGGCATCACCGGAGAGCGCTGATCTTCACGGCACGCGGACGATGCGCCAGTGCGGGGATTTAACGCTGTTGCAATGCGGCGGGCAGGAATCTGATGAGAGCAGGGATCTGGGACAGTGAATCTTCTGCTGCTGGTGTCTGTTTTCGGGATCCACACCTCTGAGCACTGCGCGATTATTATCAGACGATCATTAAAGGCGCGACGATGACCTGCAGCGCGCGTCAGGAGCAGCATCAGGACCACAGCGTCTCCAAGAAATCCATCATCGCCAGGATGTTCCGAGTGCGCAAGCGGCGGGAGATGCTGCTGGCGCAGGTGTGTTTGGTTTGCAGTGTCCTGCTCGTGGCGTGGGGCATGTCCACCATCCTGACCGGGACAGGTGAGTCCGAGCCGGCCGAACAGCAGACCAGCAGTCGCAGGGTGCGCTTTTACTGGGATAGAGGGAGGGATGGAGGGGATTTGACTTTGCAGGTGACAGAGACAGATGTTGCGTACTGCTATAGGGATCAGTGGTTTGCCCTTATCGCTCTAGTGAGATTCAGAAAAACCTTAGATTTTTTTTTATTTATTTATATGCATTAAAGGGATTGTTCACACAGAAATGAAAATTGTGCTGTCATTTACTCACTCTTCAAAATGTTTCAATTAATTTATTCTTATGTTATTATTATTATTATTATAATTATTGTTATTATTACTTAAAAGCATTAAGATATTCCTAGTATCTGCATTCTTGCACATATAAGTACTTGGTATGTTTTTGTTTTACTTGGTATGAGTTTATGAATAATAAATTGACGCATAATATGTATATGTGATCAGTGATTTACGTTCATCGGTCTAGTGAGATTCTGAAAAACATTAGTTCTTTATTTTGAAGTGCAGCGATTTATACTGGGCTGACGGACTGACAGTTTCGATATTATTATGATTTTTTATTTAAACGAATTAGAGGGATAGTTCACAAAATTGAACATTGTGCTATCATTTAGGCGACTCACTCTTCAAATGTATTTATTTATTTTGATTTAAATTGAAAGCATTAAGAGATTCTGCATTTTTGCACGCACATTTTAAGTACTTGGTTTGATATACTTTTTTTCAACTTTGAATTTATGCAGAAATGACAGACATGATATGTACAGTGATCAGTGATTTGGCCTTATTGGTCTAGTGAGATTCAGAAAAGCATTAGTCCATTTTTTGGCAGTGAAGAGATTTCAGTGAGCTGATTGACTGACATTTGTTAAAATTATGATTTAAATGCATTAAGGGGTTAGTTCATATAGAAATGAAATTATGCCATCATTTACTTAACCTTTACATATTTTTATCTATTTATTTATTTTGAATTGAAATTGAAAGCATTAAGAGATTCTGCATTACTGGGGCTGCACGGTGGCGCAGTAGGTAGCACGTTTGCCTCACAGCAAGAAGGTCGCTGGTTCGAGCCTCGGCTGGGTCAGTTGGCATTTCTGTGTGGAGTTTGCATGTTCTCTCCGTGTTCGCGTGGGTTTCCTCCGGGTGCTCCGGTTTCCCCCACAAGTCCAAAGACATGCGGTATAGGTGAATTGGGTAAGCTAAAATTGTCCGTAGTGTATGTGTGTGAATGAGTGTGTATGAATGTTTCCCAGTGATGGGTTGCAGCTGGAAGGGCATCCGCTGCATAAAACATATGCTGGATAAGTTGGCGGTTCATCCCGCTGTGGCGACCCCAGATTAATAAAGGGACTAAGCCGAAAAGAAAATGAATGAATGAATGAAATTGTCCATAGTGTATGTGTGTGAATGAGAGTGTATGGATGCTTCCCAGTGATGGGTTGCAGCTGGAAGGGCATCCGCTGCGTAAAACATATGCTGGATAAGTTGGCAGTTCATTCCGCTGTGGCGACCGCAGATTAATAAAGGGACTAAGCCGAAAAGAAAATGAATGAATGAATGAATTTTAAGTACTTGGTTTGATATACTTTTTTTATGCAGAAATTGACAACAGACATGATGTGTATAGTGATCAGTGATTTGCCCAGTGAGATTCAGAAAAATTGATCCAGTGAGATTCAGAAAAACATTAGTCCATTGCTTTTTATATATTTTTTTGAAGTGAAGAGATTTAAACTGTTCATGGACTGACAGTTTAGACATTATTATGTTTTTTTTTATTTAAAAGAATTACAGTTCACACACAAATGAAAATTGTGCGCTAAATTAATTAATTAATTTATTAATTTATGATTTTTAACTGTATATGCATTAAAGGGGTGGTTCACACAGAAATGAAAATTGTGCAGTCATTTACGCACCCTTCAAATATTTTCATTTATTTATTTAAATTGTAAAGCATTAAGATATTCTGCATTCTTGCACGCATATTTTAAATACTTGGTTTGGTATTATTTATTAACTTAGTATGAATTTTGTTTTATTTTAAATTTTTTTCTATTTCTTTATTTTTTATTTTACTTCGTTTTTTTTCCTCGCCACTGTCGCCACTGGCTTGCTTGGATCGGGACTTGTGGAGCTGTGCTTCGGTGGATTTGCTCTACAGTGTTTGAACTTTCAGCAGTGAAATTTATACCACACTGAACTAAACTACACTGAACTTCAACTCTGAAATCTGGACTTTACTAGAAATATGTTAAGCTGCTTTGACACAATCTACATTGTGAAAAGCGCTATATAAATAAACTTGACTTGACTTGACTTGACTATGAATTTATACAGAAATTATGAAAAACACATTATGAATAAATTATGAAAAACATATTTATTATTTATTTTAAATTTAAGATTTTAGGATATTCAAAGGGACTAAGCCGAAAAGAAAATTAATGAATGAATATTAAGATATTTTGCATTCTTGCACGCATATTTTAAGTACTTGCTTTGATATTATATTTATTGACAACAGACATGATATGTATATCAGTGTGATCAGTGATTTGGCCTTATTGGTCTAGTGAGATTCAGAAAAAGCAAGAGTCTGTTTTTGTTTTGAAGTGATGAGATTTAAACTGGGTTCATTGATTGACAGTTTAGACATTTGTTAAAATTATGATTTTTTAAAATTTATTTAAATGCATTAAAGGGGTGGTTCACACAGAAATGCCAATTGTGCTATCATTTACTCACCCTTCAAATATTTTCATTTATTTATTTAAATTTTAAAGCATTAAGATATTCTGCATTCTTGCACGCATATTTTATGTACTTGGTCTGGTATTATTTATTAACTTAGTATGAATTTATGCAGAAATTATGAAAAACACATGAAAAAATGATGAAAAACATATTTATTATTTCTGGTTTCCCCCACAGTCCAAAGACATGCGGTACAGGTGAATTGAATAAGCTAAATTGGCCATAGTGTATGTGTGTGAATGCAAGAGTGTATGGGTGTTTCCCAGTGATGGGTTGCAGCTGGAAGGGCATCTGCTGTGTAAAACATATGCTGGATAAGTTGGCGGTTCATTCCGCTGTGGCGACCCGTGATGAATAAAGGGACTAAGCTGAAGGAAAATGAATGAATGAATCCCTGCAATTCTGTATTTCTCTTAAGCGTGTTAATGAATAAGCACATTCCTGTTTTATATTTAGTTTGTCCCTCTCCCATACATTTTTAAAAGCATAGCTAATTTGCTGTCGTAAATGATTACTGTTGTAATTGCAAAGAGTTAGCCAAGATTCCTTACAGGTTATTTATTATTATTGATCATGAAATGAAATACGAATGCAGTTCCAAATTCATCTTAAGAGCATTAAGATTCTCGTAATAGTTTTGAGATTTGCATTATCGCACACATTTTGGTATGTTAATGTGCAAAAATGGTTCAAAACAGAAAAGCGACAGCTGTCTTTGAAAATAGAAATGTGCACTAATGTGGAAACATCAATCTACACTGTAGAAATGATCAGTAAATTAACAGTTTTCCGTATTTTGTGATTCATGTTTTCATTTTTCCCCATTTATTTATGCTTTTGAATTGCATTCTGGGAGCTTGATCTTTCTTCCGACAAATTTTAACCAAGAAATGTTGTAAAAAGTGACTTTTATGGACATTTTTAATA
This sequence comes from Danio jaintianensis, assembly GCA_903798115.1. Taxonomy (NCBI): domain Eukaryota; kingdom Metazoa; phylum Chordata; class Actinopteri; order Cypriniformes; family Danionidae; genus Danio; species Danio jaintianensis. Next base: position 11,422,919 of record CAIGQV010019088.1, read on the forward strand.
GTGTAAAGTGATATATTTTCTGGGTTGGTGTTGTATATTACGCTACAAAAACCTTGTAATAATCTGCCAGTACATTTTCTGTTATTTTACACCCTTATCTCTCTAGATATTATTTCTTATACATTATATTATTTCAAACGACTAAAATGTCAATGAAAGTCACTTTGTTAAACTGTAGAGTTGAATTTTCAACATCAAAAGTCGACAGAGCAGAGATCAACATCCCATAATGCAATTCACAACCGTAAATAAACAGAAAACACAGAAAGTACGGAAAATGAAAAAATCTTCTCGCCATTAAGCAACACTTGGGGAAATATTTTGAAAAGGGTGAAAGTGTCACAGAAGCCTCATCATTTAATAATGTTATTTCATTCATTTTCCTTCGGCTTAGCCCCTTTATTCATCAGGGGTCACCACAGCGGAACTTATCCAGCATATGTTTTACACAGCGGATGCCCTTCCAGCTGCAACCCAGTACTGGGAAACACCCTTACACTCTCACATTCACACACTCGTACACTACGGCCAATTTAGTTTATTCAATTCACCTATAGCGCATGTGTTTGGACTGTGAGGGAAACCGGAGCACCCGGAGGAAACCCACGCCAACATGGGGAGAACATGCAAACTCCACACAGAAATGCCAACTGACCCATTCGAGGCTCAAACCAGCAACCTTCTTGCTGTGAGGCGACAGTGTTAACCACTGAGCCATCGTGTCGCCTTAATAATCTTCATTAATTCATTTTCTTTTCAGCTTAGTCCCTTTATAAATCAGGAGTCGCCACAGCGGAATGAACCCCCCAGCTTATGTTTTACTCAGCGGATGCCCTTCCATGCTGCAACCCAGTACTGGGAAACACCCATACACACTCATTCACACAGACACTCATACACTACGGTCAATTTAGCTCACTCAATTCACCTATAGCGCATGTGTTTGGACTGTGGGGGAAACCGGAGCACCCGGAGGAAACCCACACCAACACGGGGAGAACAGGCAAACTCCATACAGAAATGCCAACTGACCCAGCCGAGGCTTGAACCAGCAACCTTCTTGCTGTGAGGCGACAGCGCTACCCACTGCACCACCACGCCGCCGTCATCTCGATTTCTAAATCGCAATTTACAATGTAGATTGTGTCAAAGCAGCTTAACATAAAGTAAATTCAAACTGCTTCAGTTTAGTTGTCAGAGTTGAAGTTCAGTTTAGTTCAGTTCAGTGCAATGTCACTGCTGAAATCCCAAACGCTCTAGCCCCAAACCAAGCAAACCAGTGGCGAGGAACATAAACAGTTTTTACTTTTTTAAAACCAATTTTAAAGATAATATTATGGTAAGACTTTATTTCGATGGTGCTTATTGCACATTTTGTTGACTAAAAGTTGCATTGCAACTACATGCCAAGTACTTCTCATTTGAGCATTAGTAGACTGTCTGCTTAATATCTGCTGATACTGCTCCTTCAACAGACATTTACTGACTATAAGAAACTTTGCAAGTACATGTCAACTTACACCAACCCTAACCCCAACCTAACAGTCTACTTATACCAACCCTAACC
>CAIGQV010019088.1:11467065-11479770 GCA_903798115.1 Danio jaintianensis
CACCATACTTGGCCACACTACACTTCACTTCACTTCACTTCATAATAGGACTCCTTTAATACCTGTTTTCAGGCCAGTTCTTATGGTGTAGATTAATTCTCAGGTAATATGACTAGTTCTGACTCAAGAGCAACACAATTAAAATCTGCCTGTGGTTATGTAACGCTCAGGTCTGAATATAGATTCACACAAACAATCCCAAACGCTGTGTCAGAATTCACTCCTCTGGTGCCGTCTGTGACTTTAATTTATCATGAAAATGTGTGTCTACAATGGTGAACTGTAGTTTAATCTTGCTTGTTACTGTGAAGTCATTTTACATGGAGAATATAATATATTAATGAAGAATATGCATCAAAATAAAAAGAGTATCTGCTAATCAGGTCAAAACTGTTTTCCCTTTAAATTGGGTTTGTTTTTCTGGAGCATCTGAAGTAAGTTCTTCTTGACGTTCGAAGACAAATATTATGCAGTGTATGTACTTTTTGTGCTGCACGTTTGCTTACATGGCAAAACATGATGTTCTTCCTCAGTGTATTTGTCCCACTGCAAATATCTAATCAATCTGAAATGAACACAGTTGAAGTCAAAATTATTCGCCATCCAGTGAATTTCTTTTTCAAATATTTCCCAAATGATGTTTAACAGAGCAAGGAATTTTTCACAGTATTTCCTATAATATTTTTTCTTCTGGAGAAACTTATTTGTTTTATTTTAGATGAAATAAAAGCTGTTTTAACATTTCTAAAAACCATTTTAAGGTCAATATTATTGGCCCCCTTAAGCAATATATTTTTTTCGATTGTCTACAAAACAAACCACTGTTATACAATGACTTGCCTTATTACCCTAACTTGTCTAATTAACCTAATTAAGCCTTTAAATTGCACTTTACGTTGACTACTAGTATCTTGAAAAATATCTAGTCAAATATTATGTGCTGTCATCATGGCAGAGATAAAAGAAATCAGTTATTAGAAATGAGTCCTTATTTATGCTTTTTAGTACGTAATGAGACTTACTTTTTGTCTTTTTTTATGTTGCTATATTATAAATAGCTCACACATGTCTGTCTATCATTTGAGGGCTTTACTGATTTAACATTGGAATAAACAAATTAAAAATAATCTGTTATCTCTTTGTTCATTTCTACCATCCACTTCACCCAGCAGTAATATCACTTTCTAACTGTTTTTTTTTTTTTTCCTAGACACTTTATTAAATGATAACAACCATCTTATCTATTTATTTCTGGTTTGTCGACTTTTGATGTTGAAAATTCAGCACTACTTGCAGCTTAAAAAAGGTACTTTTATTGACATTTTACTAGGTTGAAACAACGCGCTGTTTAAAGGGCACCTATAATGAAAATCATCTTTTGTTAGCTGTTTGGACAGAACTGTGTGTAGGTATAGTGTGTCCACAGTCATATTGGGGTGATATAAACACAATAAGTCTCTTTTTTAAAATTTCCTGACGTTAAAATAGGATCCAAACCCCTCCCATTTTGAGGCCGACCACAACTTGACGTAGGAGTGCTGTTTCCCCGCCCTCAGTATTGATTGACAGCTCCGTATTAACATGTCTCCGTAGTAACGCGTATAATCATATCAACAAGACAGGACGTGCTCAAAGCAACCGGGAATAAAAGATCTGTCCAATTCGCTAGGATCATCAATCATCATTAAATGTGATCAAGAATGAGTTTTACAAGTTTAACACGTTTTTAAAACATGTTTGTAACGAATTACAGCGATTTACTTCAGCTTTACTTTATCCCCACAGCCGCGTGTCAGTACAATTATAAAAGAAGACGCTTCAATCCCGGGTTGTGGACGTTAAATCAGGTTTATTTTGTACATTAACATAACGGATATCCATACAGCAGTGGATATTAATGTGTATCCTGTCACATTTGTGTGCAAAAACAGTGCAAAGCTAAACGCGAGCGCTGTCTGTGTGTGTGTGCATGAACTTTGTAACGACATTGTGTGTGACTCATCGTTGCAACTCCACAACAAATACATCAAATAATCATTGGGAAAGTTCTTACTGTAATATTTCTCACAAACGTTACGTGAGATCTGCTTCCTTCATGTCTGTCTGTTATCTGAGGCAGCCGAGGGCGGAGATTGAGGCACACTGACAGACACGTGGGAACGGTGGGCGGGGAGGACTAGCATTAAAGGCACAGTCCACAAAAACAGCAACAAGATGCTCAGAGCTAAAAATGACAAACTTCTGAAAGATCTAATAAATAATCTGATGGGTGTTTTGAGCTGAAACTTTACAGACACATTCTGGAGACACAAAAGACTTATATTAAATCTGGAAAAAGGGGTAAACTAGGTGCCCTTCAAGAAATAATATATAGAGAACTAAGTTTGTGAAATATTCAATTCAGTTAATTTTTTAAGTTTTTTGTAAAGCGCTTTTCACAATAATTATTTACAAACAATGCACATTACTGAATTACAATCAAGGTCAGACAAGTTCACATTATTAGTTACTTTATTAGTTATTAACTAATTAACTAATAGCTTAAATTAGTTTAGTTATAAATTAGAAATAAGAAAATTACTAGGGTGGCACGGTGGCTCAGTAGTTAGCACTGTTGCCTCACAGCAAGAAAGTTGCTGGTTCGAGTCCCAACTGTGTGGAGTTTGCATGATCTCCCCGTGTTGGCATGGGTTTCCTCTGGGTGCTTTGGTTCCCCCCACAGTACAAACACATGTGCTATAGGTGAATTGGATGAACTAAATTGACCGTAGTGTATGAATGTGAATGTGAGAGTGTATGGGTGTTTCCTAGTACTGGGTTGCAGCTGGAAGGGCATCCGCTGCTTAAAACATATGCCGGAATATTTTGCGGTTCATTCCGCTGTGGCGACCCCTGATAAATAAAGGGACTAAGCCGAAGGAAAATGAATGAATGAATGAAATTGGCCATAGTGTATGAGTGTGTGTGTGTGAATGGATGTGTATGGGTGTTTCCCAGTACCGGGCTGCAGCTGAGAGAGCATCCGCTGCATAAAACATATGGTGGGATAGTTGGCGGTTCATTCCGCTGTGGCAACCTCTGAAATAGAGACTAAGCCGAAGGACAATGAATGAATGAAAATAACTAAATAGGTTTTTGTACTATAATTTACAACTCCAATACAGACAATATCTCACTTCAAACTATTTATAAATGTCAATAAAAGTCACTTTGTTCAACTTTTTATAATATCAAAAGTTATCCGAGGAAAGATCAAGATCCCATAATGCAGTTCAAAAGCATAAATAAACGAAAAATCATGAATCACAAAACACAGGAAACTGTTAATTGAGATATTAAAGAGCTTTTGTTTGTTGCCTTCTTCTTCCAGGCTCTCTACATGTTCCTGGCGCTGGCGATCGTGTGTGACGACTACTTCGTGACATCTCTGGAAAAAATCTGTGAGGTAGGATTGTTCAGAACGCACAAACACAAAACCAACAATCCTGATGAATTCCCATTAGAGCTGAGTAATACCGCAGTACAATGAGAGCAGCAGAATTCTTCATCTGACCCACTTTGAGGCTTTCAGGAGCTCATAAAACATACTGCTCCAGATCTGGCTGCTGTTTCTGCCACCAGGCTTTGTTGGATGTGAAAGTGTCTGCTGTTTATTGTGTTGCGCAGAAGCTGAATCTGAGCGAGGATGTGGCTGGTGCAACGTTCATGGCTGCGGGAAGCTCAGCGCCCGAACTCTTCGCTTCGGTTATAGGTAAATACGTCACACAATCACAATTGTTTTGCACTTCTTTCCTGTTGTCCTAGAATTCTGTATATATATATAAAAAGATATACTGAAGAATGTGTAAGTAAATGGAGAGAAAATATACATTTTTGGGTGAACTATCCCTTTAAACACTAATTTTTTAAAGGGATAAACTGTGTGGTCGTATGCTCAGATAAATGTATATTGATTTAAAAGGGTTCAGATGGTATTATTAATTATTTTAGCAGAAAACAAGACAACAATACTAATAGAAAAGCATTGTAATGCAGTGTGTTGTGTGTGTTTTCAGGTGTCTTCATCACTCATGGTGATGTAGGAGTGGGAACTATCGTGGGATCTGCCGTCTTCAATATCCTCTGTATCATTGGTGTTTGTGGGATCTTTGCCGGGCAGGTTTGTGTCCTTCTCTTCTAAAAGTAGACTGAAAGTTAACTATATTGTATTTTTCCATACAAAAACTATCCATCTAATGGTGCATTAAAGATCACCAAAACTCAGCGTTATATTAAAACATCAGATTTTTTTTTTCATGCACTGGTCAGTTTTGAGTTTTTGGGCTGTTTTTCTGTTGTGACAAGACTAGTGGAAAGAAAACAACCAAAATGCACATTAAAGGTGCGGTATGTAAGTTTGACACCCATAGGTTGAACTAGGTATTGCATTCCTCGATCAAAAAGCGCAGGTTGCCAGATTGAGGATCAGGAGTGTGCCTGACGATCGAAATAAATGTTCTATGAAATAAATGTTCTAAATAAAAGCAACGGCATGCGACAGACGGAATTTTTTCCACATTAAAAGGAGTTTTTGTCCTAACCAACACCTCGAATTGATATTAGAAAGAGCTTCTGTTTCTTGCAGCTGAACAACAGAAAACTGACAATGATCACCTCAGGTACACCTCATGTGCTTTATTCAGTGTTAAATGCTAATAATGTGAGTTTGAATGCCGTTTTACATGACATTTATTGCCATACTACTGAAAGCAGCAGCAGATAGTTCACCTCAGATCTTGAAAATAAAATAAACCGTTTGAAATTGAACTTCAGACCTGTGACTCAGTGCCAACCAACACATATCAGTGATTCAGCATCTACATTTAATAATGTTAAAGAGGTTTAATATGTATTAATTAGATTATAAACCTTATTATTTCATGAGTGAGTGCATATTCTGTGCTTCTGAATGGCTGTATTTAAATTTCTGTCGTGTTTCGTCTGGTGCAAACAGCCAAATTGCTTATCACTGCAAATCTCGTCACGTAGAGCGTTGTTAGGACACGGGGTTACAATGTAACCTGCTCATCTAATGTTTACGTTCGTAATATTTATATTATTTGCTAATTAATAACCTCACGTTGAACTCTGAATCTGCGTCTCATTTCAGAGTCTGCTACTGTCCACCGGAGGTCGCATTTTGGTCACGGGCGCATGCTTTAAGAGCCTTCCTGACTGAATGAAATACACGGTTTTCCACCAAGGCAACCCAGGGTGCTGAAATATAATTGGCTAAAGTGGCAGTGAGCGGGTTAAAAGAACCAAAGCAAAGACAGCCGATCCAGGACATAATAGACATTTTTAAAGCAGAATATCTGACTTCAGCATTGTTTTTCAGATAAACTCACTTAAATGCTCAGAAACATCTGCAAACATATTACGGTATTTTTATGCTTTAGAAGAGTCAAAAACTTACATACAGCACCTTTAAGGTGTTTATTTTTGAACTCTTATAAATTTGCATCTTTGGATTTCACGTACAGTTGAAGACAAAATTATAACATTATTATTTAAAGAGCCCCTATTTTGCATTATAAAAGGTCATATTTTGGTTTTGGGGGTCTCCAACAACAGGCTGATATGCATGCAAGGTCAAAAAACACTTTCATTGTCTTATAATATGCATTTATTTTTACCTAATTATCCCAACGACTCCCATATGATTCGTTCAGCGATTCATTTGTTCCCAAACCCCGCCTTAGTGCGAAGCTAATCTGCGAGACATAGAAATACCCACCACAGTTACGAAGTAGCAGCCAGAGAGTATGTAAGAGACGAATGCAGGAATGCAATAAAGCAATGCAGTTAAACACCAGCATATTGCTCTACTCTTAACCCTAACCCCAAGTAATAACAACGACACACAATCAGTGTTAATCCACACAGTGGCAAAAGTTGAACTATTTTGAAAACTGACGGTGCCACGCGTGTGAGGAACAGCTGATGGTGACCATAGCAACGACCAACAGCAGAGGATCACAAGTTCAGAAACGCATTTAAATTGGTAAAGGAAGAAGCACGGGGCGCCTTTTCAACGTGGTTTTGGACACAATATGTGAATAGCTTTAACTTCTAGTTAATAGATTTACCTGAGAGATACAGTACAAGCACTGATCTATAATAGATAAGAGATTACAAGCCACGCGGGGCGATTACAACTTATAACACACAATTAAACACATATTTTGCAAACTACACAAAACGAGGCAACAATTTTAATCACACTTACATGTTATGATCCGGAGGAAGAAGAAACTGGTCCATATGAACTGCAACAGTTACTAAAAAAGTCCCTGTCAAAGTCTGACAAAGTCCCATACATAATAGTCTCTGCTGCTCCTTCCTTTAATAGCAAATGGCTGACGAATCCCGCGCTGCAGCATAGGTTATTGTATCAAAAATACAAGAAATATGACAGGAACAAACACAGCACATGGTTGGCTATACCGTGGTGTCTATACTGTGGTGTCGTTGTGAAAATGAACTTTAACCCTTTATTCCCCGCAGCCGAATCTCCATCAGTCAGTGATCGCGTCATGATCAATCCCGTGATCCTCAGTGCTCTGCTAGTGTCTGAAGTCAAATGCGCGTTCACATTTTACCGGATCTGGAACTACATATTTGGTGAGGTACCGTATCGACCTAGACGCGTTCAAACAAAAGATCCGAACCCAACTCGATTCATTCATTCGACTCTGAGTCAACTATTTCGTTAAAGAATCAATAGTTTTAAACACTGTGCACTTTCAGATTTAATTCTCAGCTGGATGTGTTCATTCACTTAGAGCTGTGCTACACACTACATGGAAGCTCATTTTCAAAAACCCATAATAGGGGCTCTTTAACAGTTCAAGGAACATTTTCACAGTATTTCATTTATTCATTCATTCATTCATTTTCTTTTTGGCTTAGTCCCTTTATTAATCTGGGGTCAACTGGCGTCAACTTATCCAGCATATGTTTTACACAGCGGATGCCCTTCCAGCTGCAACCCATCACTGGGAAACACCCATACACTCCCACTCACACACATAAACTACGGACAATTTAGCTTACCCAATTCCCCTATAGTGCATGTCTTTGGACTGTGGGGGAAACCGGAGCACCCGGTGGAAACCCACGCGAACACAGGAAGAACATGCAAACTCCACACAGAAATGCCAACTGACCCAGCCGAGGCTCGAACCAGCGACCTTCTTGCTGTGAGGTGACAGCGCTACACACTGCACCACCGCGCCACCCACAGTATTTCCTATTATATTTTTTTATTTTGTCTTTGCCATGATGACAGTACATAATAATTAACTTGTTATTTTGCAAGATACTAGTATTCAATGTGCAAAGGAGAGTTTAAAGGCTTAACTAGGTTAAATAGGTTAATTAGGCAAGTCACTGGATAACAGTGCTTTGTTTTGTAGCCAATCTGAAAAATAAATTCTTAAAGGTATTAATAGCGTAGGGCCGGGCAATTAAATTGATTAAAGCCACAATAAATTCAGAAAAGCCTGTTCTAGTAATCCTCCAGAATGTGCGTTTAGATGCAGTAGATTTTGCTTAACATAGGCTCATTCTGAAAACGTTGCCTTATATACATTTCAGGAGATCACGAATTATGTAGCCAGAAGTACGTATGGCTGCGTTTCGTCTTTAAAATGAACACTACTGGGCAGTATGACGCTGTTCCTTTTTGCACTTACCAGCTGACCGCTTACCTCCATATGGACGGCTTTTCCGCTGTTATCAGTTTGTCCAGTAGCTCGCCATGTACGTCGGCGGACTTGAGACGCAGAGAGGAGTTGACCATGACAACGGGGTTCAAGTCCGGCAAAGAACGTTTTTTCTTTTTCTGGATTGCTTTTGAAAACTGTCGGTTGGGTTTAGAGAAGTGGGTGGGCTCTGGTCAATCTGTGCTTTTGAAAACACTATTGGTTGGGTTTAGAGAAGGAGGAGGGTGGGTCAGTCGATCGGCCTGGGTTGACTTTACTACATAAGCTTCCATCCAAAGATGTGAATTAAATTTATGTGCAAAACTGGAATATCTACAAGTCAAATATATATATATACAAGTCAAAATATAATATATACAAATCAAAAAGATAAACGGAATTTGTGCCTCAGGAGATACTGCTGACAAGCAGGTGTGAGACGTGATATAATAATAACAATACTAAAATGGTCAAGGTATTTTAGAATGACTAAAACAACATTTCCGATGTTCCAATGTGGTCGGCTGCAGGTTTGTCCATTAATGCATCCCGTCACACTTTTTTTTTTATCATCACATGATCTCTCATAACAAACATGCGCTGGACAGACAGACTTCTCAATGAACTACAGCTGTAGTAAAAGCTGCATGTTAAATTACAACACATAATACCATGTTTTTCTGTGGCGCAATATCTGGCAGACTGGCAGATCTGGCAGATATTCACAACTCAAAAAATGTTTTTATCAAATTAGTTTTTTGTAAATCGATCAAATGTATGTGTTGCCAAATGGCAACACTGTCCAATAGTGGAATGTGCAATATTGCAATGGGTTAGCTAGCGAGCAAGGTCAGCAGTGATCTTTTAAGTTGTAACAATAACAACATGAATGCTAGTAATATAATGTTGATTAGTTATATGTTATATGTGAATTATGGATAAAATCAAATTTTAATGGCAATACTTTTGATTAGAAATAAATACAGGGAACAGTGTATTAGTGAGGACCACCATGTTTATGGTAAGTGAAAGAAGAAAAGGACAGAACTGGCTCTTTCTGCAGATGACAGTGAGGATGAGATGGGTTTTAGTGACCATGAGAATGATGCAGATTGGACATTTGATAAGAGCAGTGATGGAGACAGTTCAGGTAAGTTAGCTTAGAGGCAGATAAGACAGCCGTAGTATAGTATATAGTATAACATATAAACATTGTTAGAATCAGAATCAGAAAGAGCTTTATTGCCAGGTATGTTCACACATACGAGGAATTTGTTTTCGTGACAGAGCTTCTACAGTGCAACAGAATTACAGAGACAGGACAAAAAACAGATAATAAATATATTTTAAAAATAAAAGTAAATAGTGAATGCAAATATACAAATTGACAAGTGTATGTACAGGAATATTACTATATACAACGTTATATGGCAGCTGTTATGTGCAAATTAGCATGTAAAATATGTTGTTAAATAAGTGTTTATGTGTATAAAAAGTGTATAGCAAGATTATGTTAGCTAGTAGCTACCTTATTCTGATGCATCTGGATATATATATATATATATATATATATATATATATATTTGTTATTATATTAACTGGAGAAAATATTTATATTTACTGTATGTTGTATACATGATAATATTATGTTTGTTTTCAATAATATTCAGCAAAAAGAATGGAATAAATGAAAGCTGCTGGAATATCAGTTGTTGGAAAGTATGTTTAAGGTGCCATTTATGAGTTTTGTGTTAAAGTTTATAATATTGCAACACCAATTAAATCATTTCAAACAACAAAATTATTAATTACAAGGAAAGTTCTAAATTTGAATTTTTTAAGTTAGATCCAACGTTGGACGTTGGACGTTGTTGCCATATGGCAACATATCATAAAGCACCTTAAAAACTATTTTTTTCAAAAAAAATTTTTACAGCACATCAAGTTAAGCCGTTCTAAGAAAAGAAAAACAGTCATATATTGTTTTTTCATAGAACTATCATAATGCGTGCAGTAGAGGGTTTTAACATGTTATCATCTAAACTATTCAAATATAAGTTGAAATACTGTGATAATGTCCTTGCTTTGTTCAACATCGCTTGGGAAATATTGGAAAAACTATTACGAGTTCACAGGATGGCTAAAAATTTTGCCTTCAACAGTGTGTATTTAACAGTTGTTTGTGTTTATGTCTATAGGTGGTCTTACTAACCTGGTGGGCTGTTTTCCGCGACTCTTTCTTCTACATATTGTCTGTAGTTGCCCTGATTGTGGTGAGTCCTAAATCAAACACGCCAACATCTTTCTGTAATGCATGTAAAATTCAAATAAACATATCATTTTAAAACAACAACAATCAAAACATTAGCTCTCATGCTAATTTGCCCTGTTTAGTAAATCTGGCCCACTAGAACAGTGTTATATATTCTAAAAACCACTAGAACAGTGTTATATATTTTGCTGACTTATGCACTTATATTATCCCGAATGTTTTGAAGAATGTTCAAATCTAAAGAAATGATAAATTTTAATGGTAAGACAAAGTGTGTGTGAGTGTTGGTGTTGATGTTAATGACGTCACACATTTTCGATTTCTGGTTTGGTTTTCTAGACAACAGGGAAACAGCAGCGAGGCTTTAATATGTTGTGTGTTTCATTTGACTGCACAGAACAGCATCATAACAGAAGCCTAAAATGTATTTAGTCTGATAAAACATCACTGCTTCTATATATACATAATAAAAGCTCCACTGCAATCATTCTAAAGCATCTGATAATGTACAATATATGATATATGAGCAATATCACACAGTGCGATATGGCTGTATATCGGCACTGGTGGGAGGCGGCATGCGTTGGCTCGAGGCCGCATGCCGAGTGCCTTAGTGTCCCACCAGTGACGATATACAGTCATATCGCACTGCTACGAGTGTGATATTGCATTTATACAACAGTTCGACGGCATAATCCTGTGTATAAACACACACAGAGAGTCTCAAAAACCCTTTTGTAAGAGGAACTACTTTCTTCCGCTGTTCATTCACATCTGCAGCTGACATCAGAACAGCAGAAACCGCTGCTCATTCACTAACGTCACTTTAGAGCTAGTATTTGAATGATTCTCTAGCGTAATGTCTAAAGTGATGACAAAACAGGTGATTTTGCTGACATTTTAAGATTGTAAGGCTGAATGGCATGATATGCCATCTCAGTCTACAGAGATTTCCCAATATTTCTCTGTTGCAATCAGGACTTCACAATAATTAACACCGAAAAAGCCAAAGCAAATCAAACACTACCAGATTATTATGATATAAATACAGCACTACAAAATACAAAAGAGAGAGAGCGACTTAGAATGTCACTTACCTATTTTATAATAATTTAATTAGCTGTAGTTTGAAATTTACCTGGAGTTTTTCTCCCCTAAGAACTTATTATGCGGTCTCTGTCGCCATCTTGTGGCGGAACGTCAACCGACTTTGCTCTGCTCAGTATGACAGGCGAGCGTGCTAAATCTCTGAAATTATAAATATTTAAATTAAATAGGCACTGTCCTTATAAATAAACTGCATAGTTGCAAACAAAACAACTACATTTTTGCCTGAAGAAGCCTCAAAAGTACATTATGTTGCCCAACAGCTGCAATATTTGTCAAACTGTAGTGAGTTTATTTCTCTGCTGTCACTCTATGTGGGCGGAGTAATAGACAAGGGTGAAGAGGCTGTAGGAGTGCTGTTATTACGGGAATATCGCACGCTATCAGCCAATCAGATTAGAGAACCAGACAGAACTGTTGTATATATATATATATATTGTATATATATGTATAATTTTTTAAAATTGCATATATACTGTAGATTTTTATATGTATCTCAGCTTAAAAAAAGTTTTGTTGGAACTACATTATTTTAATGATGTTTCTGTTTGATTTATTGTCACCTGGCATCAGTTCATCTATGACGAAAAGATTGTGTGGTGAGTCTCTTTGTTTTTTCTTCTCAGTTCTTGTAGTCTTTTATCTGATGACTGTTTGAAGTTGTGTGAGAATCTCTTGTGTGTTTTAGGTGGGAGAGTCTAGTGCTGGTGGTCATGTATGCCTGTTATATCCTCATCATGAAGTGAGTATTCATCACAGACATACACTAGAAATAAAGGTACAAAAAGCTTTTAAAATGCACACTTTTGTACACGAAAGGTGCATATTAGTACCAAAAGGATCCATATTGGTACCTTAAACCTTAATAGGACACTTATTGAAATACTCATTGGAAAAACCCTGGATTATATTGTAATCCACGTCAATGATGTCATCTTATATGGTTCTTCACACGATAAAGCGTTAAATGAACATATCAGTATCTAAAGTGTACATCCTGTAGCTTAAATGACATATTAGTAATAAAAAAACACCTTTTGAATGGTTACCACTACAGTGACAGCGTTTAATAAACACTAATTATTCAAAGTGATATTATAGACATAGCAAAAGATTTCTACATCAGATGAATCCTGTTCTAGTAAAAGTCCTGAATAGAGTTTTAAAATAATCTGGTTTCAGCATCGATAATAATCAGAAATGCTTCCTAATCATCAGACTATTTCTTAAAGATCATGTGACACTAAACTATAGTAAGGATGCTGAAAATTCAACTTTGCTTAGCAGGAATAAATTACATTATAATATATATTTAGAATAAATATATAATATGAAATACATTATAAAACTGAAAACAGTTGAACGGTGAAATTGTAAAAATATTTACAATGTGATTCATTTCAAGTTTTTTTAACATATGAAGCTGAAAACACACCCACAGACGCGCACACACACACACACACACACACACACACACACACACACACACACACACACACACACACACACACACACACACACACACACACACACACACACACACACACACACACACACACACACACACACACACACACACAC
>CAIGQV010019088.1:11503941-11515986 GCA_903798115.1 Danio jaintianensis
AAAATATTTTGGTTTATTTTATTTATTTATTTATTTATTACATTTTGAGGTGAATATTAACCTGGAACCTTGTTCTAGGCAGATTTTGACCGATTTTACCCTGTAAATGCACACGTCGATAACGCAAAATTGTGCATCCGATTTAATGTTCATGAAAACAATTTGTACATACAATGTTTTGCCATGCATTTGACCATGATTTACCATAAGTTAAACTGGTGGAGGTTTTTGTTGCCATTTTAACACACGCAAACAGTCCACAAACACATCTGATCACACACCTGTTTATGAAGTCACTTTTTCTAACAAGTATAAAACTGAGAAGACATAAATGTTGTATATTGTGCATTGTACGGGACTTTCTAAAACAAGTGCACACATTCGAACACGTGTATGAATTCGACCCCATGCACTGTGAGCTCTACGTGATGTGGGATTCATGTCAACAATAAAGAAGATTCATAAATGTATGATCAAAATAGAAAAAAAATGTGTATATCTATATTTCATGTAAAGTTAGTTACTATGAATCATAACTGAACACATCTGTAACACGTATATGAATGTACTGTCATGCTTTAATGGACAAAACCGATGCATTTTACTGTAAAGCAATAACATGAGAAAAAAAGTATATATATAATGTAAATGTATGTGAAGAGAGTTATTCCTGTACATTCGTCATATGAATCTTTGGAAAAGGAATGTTTCAAATATGTCACAGATTAAACAATGCCATTTGTAACCGTTTCATCGTTTTTGTGGCCTGTGACGTGTTTTAAAATGTGAGGGAAATAATTAAGAAAGGGTGGCACAGTGGCTCAGTGGTTAGCACTGTCGCCTCACAGCAAGAAAAGTCACTGGTTTGAGTCCTGGCTGGGCCAATTGGCATTTCTGTGTGAAGATTGCATGTTCTCCCCGTGTTGGCATGGGTTTCCTCCGGGTGCTCCAGTTTCCCCCACAGTCCAAACACATGCGCTATAGGTGAATTGGATGAACTAAATTGCCCGTAGTGTATGAGTGTGTGTGTGTGAATGAGTGTGCATGGGTGTTTCCCAGTACTGGGTTGCGGCTGGAAGGGCATTCGCTACGTAAAACATATGCTGGAATAGTTGGCGGTTCATTCCGCTGTGGCGACCCCTTATAAATAAGGGATTAAGCAGAAGGAAAATGAATAAATGAATGAATTTAGAAATCTATCTTATCTTTTTAAGTATGCAATTTGTGTATGTAAATGATTTAATTTTGTTATTTTAATTTTGTTATTTTTTATTTCCATTGGCAGATTTTTTTGCTCTTCATTTAAACAATTGTTTTGATTAAGACTAATATCTAAAGTCATTTTGCTGCTTAATTTATGAATATGTATATATAATGGAAAACAAGACAGAAATTCATTCATTCATTTTCTTTTTGGCTTAGTCCCTTAATTAATCTGGGGTCACCACAGCGGAATGAACCGCTGACTTATCCAGCATATGTTTTACGCAGCGGATACCCTTCCAGCTGCAACCCAACACCGGGAAACATCCATACACTCTTGCATTCACACACATACACTACGGCCAATTTAGTTTACCCAATTCACCTATAGCGCATGTCTTTGGACTGTGGGGGAAACCGGAGCACCCGGAGGAAACCCACGCCAACACTGGGAGAACATGCAAACTCCACACAGGAATTGTATGTACAGATTTGTTATAAATATACAAGTTATAAGGTGCTGTGTACAAATGCGTATGAGAAAGTATTGCACATGTTTATTAAGACTCTGAGTCCATACGTCCATAGTAGGAAAATAAATAATACAATGGAAGTTAATGTCAAGTCAAGTCAAGTCAAGTCAAGTTTATTTATATAGCGCTCTTCACAATGTAGATTGTGTCAAAGCAGCTTAACATGGTTCTAGTAAAGTCCAGATTTCAGAGTTGAAGTTCAGTTTAGTTTAGTTCAGTGTGGTTTAAATTTCACTGCTGAAAGTTCAAACACTGTAGAGCAAATCCACCGAAGCACAGCTCCACAAGTCCCGATCCGAGCAAGCCAGTGGCGACAGTGGCGAGGAAAAAAAACTTCACCAATTGACGAAGTGAAGGAAAAAAAAAACCTAGAGAGAAACTAGGCTCTGTTAGGCACGACCATTTTTCATCTGGCCAAACTTCCTGTTCAGACCTGCAGTCTAGGCGCCGGAGGCAGGAGAAGCTGGATGTCCATCGTGGAGAAGCTGCAGGTGTGAGTAGGGCACTGGCGGGAGGTCAGGTTGGCCCGCAGGATCAATGTGGGGACTCGTTTATCACAGTGGTCATTCAGGAATCAGTTTCATGCACTCCATTTCTCCATGATGACCACAGCATCAGCTCGGCATACGACCTGGTCCAGGATTATGGATACCTTGGGATCATCTCTTCACAGGTCTTGGATCGCATCAATGGCGCTGCATAGTCTCTAGGGACCTCGAAATGATTATCCCCAGGTGGAAATAGAGAATAAAGAAAATAATTAGCATAGCTGCTGTTCATAGTGTATTTAAATGAGATGCAAAAATGGAGTGTTATAGATGAAAATAGCAGTTAAATAAACAAACATAGAAACAAACATGTAAAGCATATGAGAGTTTTTAACACAATGTCTGGTATATTGAGGAGTGTGTCCTACAGGTGATGTCGAGCCAGCTCACCTGCGTGGAGCACATTCATGCATCATACCGTTATGCGATGCATTGAGTGTATGCTTTACTAAAAAGATAGGTCTTTAATCTAGTTTTGAACTCAGAGAGAGTGTGTCTGAGCCTCGGACATTATCAGGAAGGCTATTCCAGAGTTTAGGAGCCATAAATGAGAAGGCTCGACCTCCTTTACTCGACTTTGCTATTCTAGGTACTACCAGAAGCCCTGAGTGTTGAGATCTTAAAGAGCGGGTTGGATTGTAGCGAGACAGAAGGTTGGTTAGATAAACAGGTGCTATATTATTTAAAGCTTTATAGGTAAGAAGCAATATTTTATAATCAATACGGAACTTAACAGGCAGCCAGTGTAAGGAAGATAAAATTGGGGTGATATGATCATATTTTCTAGACCTGGTAAGAACTCTGGCAGCTGCATTTTGTATTAGCTGAAGTTTATTAATAGAGGATGCTGGGCAACCAGCGAACAGAGCATTATTTGTTCTCCGGTTTCCCCCACAAGTCCAAAGACATGTGGTATAGGTGAATTGGGTAAACTAAATTGTCCGTAGTGTATGTGTGTGAATGAGTGTGTATGGATGTTTCCCAGTACTGGGTTGCAGCTGGAAGGGCATCCGCTGCGTAAAACATATGCTGGATAAGTTGGCGGTTCATTCCGCTGTGGCGACCCCTGATTAATAAAGGGACTAAGCCTAAAAGAAAATGAATGAATGAATGTTCAGCAGAGGGGCGTCACGGTGGTGCAGTGGGTAGCACGATCGCCTCACAGCAAGAAGGTCACTGGTTCGAGATCCCGGCTGGGACTATAGGTGAATTGAATTAGCTAAATTGGCCAGGGTGTATGTGTGTGTGAATGCAAGAGTGTATGGGTGTTTCCCAGTGATGGGTTGCGGCTGGAAGGGCATCCGCTGCGTAAAACATATGCTGGATAAGTTGGCGGTTCATTCCTCTGTGGCGACCCCAGATTAATAAAGGGACTAAGCCGAAAAGAAAATGAATGAATGAATGAATGAAATGTGTTCAGCAGAAGAAAAAATAAACCCTCAAAAACGTTTTTTTTTGTTTGGAAGTGGAGGGAGAGTAGACTACTGTTGATTATGACAGAATTATTATTATTTTGTGGGCTGGACTATCATTTTAATGATCTCCCAAAAATCATTAAAGAAAAAAAGTCATACGTATTGAATGTTTTTTGTAAAATTTGCGTTTTCCAGTGTACTGTCCCTTTAAAAAACAAATGATTCTTAAATGAATCGATTCTATCGAGGCATCGTTCGAAAAGAGTTTCCGGTTTATTTAGCCTGACTCTTCACTTTATCTGAATTCAACAACTGTCTTTACTACTAAACGGTAAGTTTTACATATGTTCATCATTTTATTTATTGAATTTCATTGTTACCTCAGAGAGCAAAGCTTCAGCACGTGTTTTTCTCTTTAACGTTACCTCACACACTTTTATTCAAGTTTATCGTCGTCTTTCACACACCACAGACATGCTAATGAAACGAAGCAAAGTAAGCATCGCTATTTTAGTAAGAGAGCAGTGAAAACCCTAAAACAAGTTAACAAATAGAGAATAAATACATTTCCCTCACCTCATATTTCATAGCTTTATTTGACCAGCAGATGGCGGACTAACACCGCTGTTTGATTTACATATATTTCACTATAGCCTGCTTCACCTAAAGGGATAACGTTAGTTCACTCAAAATGAACATTTGTTTATCATTTACTCAAGCGCTTCTAGACTTTAAAGAGTTTCTTTCTCCTGTTGAACACTAAAGAAGATATTTTGAAGAATGTTGGAAACCACAGCCATTGATATCCATTGTAGGAGGCAAAATACTATGGAAGCCAATGGCTGTTTTTCTCCCCTCAGCATTCTTCAATATATCTTTTTTAGTGATGACAGAATTTTTATTTTTGACTCAACTATCCATTTAAGGATTACATTTTATATAAACATTAAATGCTGGATTTAGTGATTTGAGGGCCCTAAGCATTTCCAGCCATGGGACCCATCAGTCCTAATATGCACCCTTTTGTTTTTTAATTTAATTTAATTTAATTTTATTATTTTATTTTAAGGGCGGGGGCTGCACGGTGGCGCAGTGGATAGCACGTTCGCCTCACAGCAAGAAGGTCGCTGGTTCGAGCCTCGGCTGGGTCAGTTGGCATTTCTGTGTGGAGTTTGCATGTTCTCCTCGTGTTCGCGTGGGTTTCCTCCGGGTGCTCCGGTTTCCCCCACAAGTCCAAAGACATGTGGTATAGGTGAATTGGGTAAGCTAAAATTGTCCGTAGTGTATGTGTGTGAATGGGTGTGTATGGATGTTTCCCAGAGATGGGTTGCGGCTGGAAGGGCATCCGCTGCGTAAAACAAATGCTGGATAAGTTGGCGGTTCATCCCGCTGTGGCGACCCCAGATTAATAAAGGGACTAAGCCGAAAAGAAAATGAATGAAATGAATGAATGAATGAAATTGTCCGTAGTGTATGTGTGTGAATGAGTGTGTATGGATGTTTCCCAGTGAATGGTTGCAGCTGGAAGGGCATCCGCTGCGTAAAACATATGCTGGATAAGTTGGCGGTCCATTCTGTTGTGGTGACCCCAGATTAATAAAGGGACTAAGCCAAAAAAAAGAGAATGAATGAATATTTTAAGGGTGGCGCGATGGCGCTGTGGGTAGCGCTGTCGCCTCACAGCAAGAAGGTCGCTGGTTCGAGCCTCGGCTGGGTCAGTTGGCATTTTTGTGTGGAGTTTGCTTGTTCTCCCCGTGTTCGGTTTCCCCCACAAGTGCAAAGACATGCGCTATAGGTGACTTGGGTAAGCTAAATTGTCCGTAGTGTATGTGTGTGAATGAGAGTGTGTGGGTGTTTCCCAGTGTTGGGTTGCAGCTGGAAGGGCATCTTCTGTGTAAAACATATGCTGGATAAGTTGGCGGTTCATTCCGCTGTAGTGACCCCAGATTAATAAAGGGACTAAGCTGAAAATAAAATGAATGAATGAATGAATGAATATTTTATTTTATTATAATTCATATTAATTAATCAACTCATGCATTTTTTTATTTGTTTGTTAATTAAAATTTTAAATTTATCTTATATTCATTTCATTTTTATTTTTATTTATTATATATTTTAACTTTTTTTATTTTATTTTAACTTTTTTTTACTGTTACTATTTTATTTTTATTGATTTTAATTAATTAATGTGTTTTATTTATTTATTTATTTATTTATTTATTGCTGTCTTTTCTCTGACAACACTCTTCTTTTCTGGGATAAAAGTAAAAAACTCTGTAGTATGTAGTAATTACATTAAAAGTGTAATTGTTAGACACTCAAAATACAAAATGTGATTGAAAACTATGTTATATATAAATTATAGAAATGTATAGGGGCTTTATTAGGGGCTCTAAAGCAGTCTCTTACCTTGCTTATGGATTAACTCCACCCCTGGCTCTTATTATATGTATCATAGAATAAATTCACAGGGATCAAAACTTAGTAAATTTGTTCTGTAAATCTTTTTGAAACCTTCATGAGCCTCCATATCATCATCATCATCATCATGGTCTGAGCTTTCAAAGCAAGTGATGTGTGCTTTAATGGAGTATTTGTGTGTGAGATCATCTGCAGCAGCTAAACTCAGGTAAAGGCTCTTATTAAAGGGGCCATTCAGCAGCTGTCAGTGCTGCAGCATTTGCTCTATAATTACAGCAGTTTGACTGGTAAAGCCGTGATTCTGCTCCAGCAGTCATGCGGATATAACAGCCTGCTAGGTTAACTCTGTCTGGGCACTTTCTGCATTGTACTGCCTTCAGCTGAATGACTGTAATTTTCATAGCGGCACACAAATGCTTTATTTATTTATTTATTTATTTATTTATTTATTTATTTAACATATAGATCACATTCATAAAGACTGGTTTTAATGCTTTGGTGTACATTACAGAGTGGTTTTAAACCCTTAATCATGAGCAGTGTTATTTTAGTGTAACTATCATAGATTTATTAAATGTAGTATTTAAGAATTTTATATACAGAAGATATACATTAAACATAAAATAAAATGTAACTAAATATAAATAAATAAAAAATATATCAAATATTTTATATTATTTACTTGTTTTGTGTGCCTTTGACATGTTATTCTAAATTGTGTTGCTGCTTTAAATGTATCTCTATAGTTTTAGTTTTATAGTTATTTAATAATATATCAAATTGTTTCATTTTATGGTTTTAGTTTTGGTCAACTGTAATAACCCTAGACTAAGACTTTAAGACTTTTCTTTAAAATCTTAGATTGCGATCAAAAATGCTTTATTATTTCATTTTATTTTATATTATTTCATATTTTTCATTCATTCATTCATTTTCCTTCGGCTTAGTCCCTTTGATCATCAGGGGTCACCACAGTGTAATGAACCGCCAACTTATCCAGCATATGTTTTACACAGTGGATGCCCTTCCAGCTGCAACCAAGTACTGGGAAACATCCGTACACACTCATTCACACACACACACACTCATACACTACGGCCAATTTAGTTCATCCAATTCACCTATAGCGCATGTGTTTGAACTGTGGGGGAAACCGGAGCACCCGGAGAAAACCCACGCCAACACAAGGAGAACATGCAAACTCCACACAGAAATGCCAACTGGCCCAGCCAGGACTCGAACCAGTGACCTTCTTGCTGTGAGGCGACAGTGCTAACCACTGAGCCACCGTGTCAGCCTATTTTATATAATTTTTTACAATAATTTTTTATTTTATTTATATATATATATATATACATATATATATATTTATATTTATATTTATTTTTTTATTTTTTTATTTTTATTTATTTACTTATTTTCTGATATAAAGGTCTTTCAACCTGGTTGTTTTTATTTATTTATTTATTTATTTATTTATTTGGTGCTGTTAAATTGCATGTAATTAATTGATTTCATACTGGCCCCTTTAATTAATTAGCATAAATATCACTTTAGCATGGCTTTATTTCATTGTTTGTTTGTTTTTTTTGTACTGTTATTATGCGTTTTGGAATATGAGCATCGAACTTGGAGTTGCTCTGTTTTTCCATCCATCCATCCATCCATCCTGTATTGTTCCATTCCTCCAACAATCAATCCATCAATTGCTCTATTGTTCCATTCTTCCAGCCATCCATCCGTCCGTCCATCCATCCATCGCTCTATTGTTCCGTCCATTCAATAATGGCATTGCAGGTTGGAATATGTAGCAGTATGATCAAGATCAGCCAATACATTCATTCATTCAACACCAGTGTAATCGACAGCCAGTAATATGACAGTGTAATGAGAGTGTTTAAAGATAATGGTGATGTTTCTCCAGCTGTGCTTCTGCTCCGAGTCCAACTCTCCCACTTGATTCTAGTAATGAGACTGACACTGGCTTTGTGTTAATAAGCTGATCTCTTGCTCTCTTTCTCCCTAATGAGCCTTTATATGGACCCGGATAATGAGCCGGACGGAGCGTCTTCTTTTCATCTTTGTTTGTGGTTATGGACTCTCCTGAGCTTCTCTCTCAATTACAAACCCATCCATTAGTCAAGGCTTTTCTAAACAACTTTCTCTTTATATACTATTTTTAAGATAAGAGAGCGCTTGTGCATAGACATTTGTAATTAGCTTCAGGTTTTGTGCATTTAGAGTTATTTTAGCCTGTTTTGCTGGTGGATTTTGTAATCTGATATTGTTTTGCTCTGGAAGCCAATAGCAGCACATACATAGATCCATATGGTAAAAAGTTGTCAGATTTAGCACAGAGATAGAAATCAGTTTGGATGTTAAATGCTGTAAGTTTAGACACTCACCCCACCCCCAGTCCACATTTAAGCTCATTTATTCTTATAAGGCCCCGTTTACACTGATTCGTTTTAGTTTTAAAATGGCACTTGTCTATAAATCACTAAATGGCCTAGGACCTCAATACATTACAGGTATGCTCACTGAATACAAGCCTAACAGATCACTCAGATCTTTAGGATCAAATAAACTAGAAATTCCAAGAGTTCAGTCAAAGCAGGGTGAATCGGCCTTCAGCTACTGTCCCCCCCGCTGCTGGAATCAGCTTCCAGAAATGATCAGATGTGCTCCAACATTCAAATCCAGACTTAAAACACATCTGTTTAGCTGTGCCTTTACTGAATGAGCACTGTGTTACGTCCGACAGATCGCACTATTATGTCTTTCTTTTCTTTTTCATTCTTTTATAACCTGTTTTTAACACATTTTAATCTGTTTTTATCTGTTTCCACTTATTATTTGCTTTTATTTTCTTATACTTGTCTCTTTTATTCCTGTTTATGTAAAGCACATTGAATTGCCACTGTGTATAAAATGTGCTACATAAACTTGCCTTGCCTTGTTGTCACGATATAAGAAAAGAAGCAGGATCCAAATGCAAGCAATAGGATTTATTCTCCAAGAAGTATACACTTAAACAAGGAAGCAGAAGCAACACATCCACAGCAAGTGTAGAGTCACAAACACACACACGTAAGTCAAACTAGGCGAGCCACACGGAGAGACCTGGAGAGACAGGAACATATCATGAAAAACGGACTGAATGCAGGTGACTGGTAACAGGCTCCTAATATAGGTGACATAACAAGCAGCAGCTGTGATCGCTAGAGAGAGTCAGCTGACAAGTAGCACGCTGTCAGAAAAAAAGGTAAACAGACACACCCACTCGACGAACACAACAAACAGAATGAGAACACGGATCCTTGAACCGTGACACTTGTAGATTGTTTATTAGATTATATTCAGATGCTCTCCCCTACAGAACAATCCCAAGCAATTTGGTGAAATTGTATTCATATCGCAATATATATCGCAGAATAACAAAATATCGCAATGCCCTAGTTTGAAGTGATATATCGTTTGTTTGGGTGTTGTAAATTATGATACAAAACCCTGGTAATAAACTGGCAGTACTTTTTCTGTCGTTTACAGACTTAAAGAGCCCCTATTATGGGTTTTTGAAAATGACCTTCCATGCAGTGTGTAACACAGCTCTGAGTGAATGAACACATCCAGCTGAGGTTTAAATCTGAAAGTGCACCGTGTTTAAATTAGTGATTCTTTAACGAAATAGTCGACTCCGAGTCGAATGAATGAATCGAGTTGGGTTCGGATCTTTTGCTTGAACGCATCGACGTCGATACGGTACATCATCAAATATGTAGTACCGCATCCGGTAAAATGTGAACATGCTTTCCCTTCAGACACTAGTGGAGCGCGGGGGATCACGGGACTGATTATGACGCGAAGATGACGATCACTGACTGATGGAGATTCGGCTGAGGGGAATAAAGGGTTAAAGTTCATTTTCACAACAGTGCCACAGTATAGCCAACCGTGTGCTGTGTTTGTTCCTGTCATTTTTCAGATTTTTGATACAATAACCTACGCTGAAACACGGGATTCGTCAGGAAGGAGCAGCAGAGACTATTATGTATGGGACTTTGTCAGTAACTGTTACAGTTTATATGGACCAGTTTCTTCTTCCTCCGGATCATAACATGTAAGTGTGATTAAAATTGTTGCCTCGTTTTGTGTAGTTTGCAAAATATGTGTTTAATTGTGTGTTATAAGTTATAATCGCCCTGCGCGACTTGTAATCACGTATCTATTATAGATCAGTGCTTGTACTGTATCTCTCAGGTTAAACCTTCATGGGGCTATTCACATATTGTGTCCAAAACCATGTTGAAATCGCACCGCGTGCTTCATCCTTTACCAATTTAAATGCATTTCTGAACTCACGATCCTCTGCCGTTTGTCTTTGCTATGGTCACCATCAGCTGTTCCTCACACGCGGCGCGGTCAATTTTCAAAATAGTTCAACTTTTGCTACTGTGTGGATTAATACTGATTGTGTGTCGCTGTTATTACTTGGGGTTAGGGTTAAGAGTAGAATAATATGCTGGTGTTTAACTGCATTGCTTTATTGCATTCCTGCATTGGGCTCTCACATACTCTGTGTGCTACTTCATAGCCGTGGTGGGCATTTCTCTCTGTCTCGCGCTGAACACAGTCGACCAATCACAACAGACTGTGTCATCGGTCCAATCAGTGCAGATTAGCTTCACGCTAAGGAGGGGTTTGGGAACAAATTAATCGCTGAACGAATCATATGGGAGTCGTTGGGATAATTAGGTAAAACTAAATGCATATTATAAGACAATGAAAGTGTTTTTTGACCTTGCATGCATATCAGCCTGTTGTTGGAGACCTCCAAAACCAAAATATGATCATTTATAATGCAAAATAGGGGCTCTTTAATTATCTATATGTTATTTCTTATACATTAATATTATTTTAAACTACTAAAATGTCAATAGAATTCACTGTGTTAAACTGTTTGACATCAAAAGTCGACAGAGCAGAGATTAAATCATTACTGTAAATTAAATGAAAAAAAAAAAAAACCCTGTTAATTAACATACACTTTAACAAAAATGTCTATACACTGTAAAGAAATATCCATTGGATTTACTAAATGTTTTTAAGGTAAGTGGCTGCAAACAATTTATATGTGATGAATTTAAGCTATCAAATTAAATGTAGTAATGTTCAACTTAATTTGTTTGTTTAAATTCAGCCCATGTGCATTGTTTGCAAACACTTATCTTAATTTTTTTTTTTTGTAAATCTAGTGAATAATTTTTTTTCTAGTGTAACAACATTTACATAAATATGTATAAATATAATTAAATGCATATAAAATTGGCTCTGGCTCTATGTTGACACTAAGCATTTAAAACCCCCAAAAAATGACTACATGTTTAAGATGCATGCAGAGCGCTTGTCTTCATTAGTGTGCAATCTAATTAAACCTTTGTCCTTCCAAGAGCAAACTCTGGTGTGCTTTCCAGGCAAAAACCTGCCAGCACATAAGACACATTTCAGTTCAATTAGAGTTTAAACCTAGCTGTCATGCTAGGCTTCCCAAAGGATCCATTAGCAATTCTGGATTAGCTCCAGAAGTTGCCTTAAAATACTGAAAATGGCAGAATTCCCCCCGTCTCCGTCGCAGAAATGATCGCAAAATTATTTAACCTCCGACTGCCGAAGTTCACAAATAAGGAACGGTGGATTGCGAGCGTTTTAATGGAGATGTTTGATATGATGGCGTTCATGAGTGGATTTTAGTGTTGGAGGACGCCCAAGTCACACATTTACATAAATCTGCCCCGCTGTGATTCATGCAAATAGCTCTGTTTTTCATGTTGTGCTGCATCATTGTTTCCAAATCCATAATATTTACAGGAAACTGAGAAAGTGAAGTGAAGTGAAGTGTAGTGTGGCCAAGTATGGTGTCCC
>CAIGQV010019088.1:11516386-11540680 GCA_903798115.1 Danio jaintianensis
CGAGTCCAACACTCTAACCACCAGGCCACGACTGCCCCCTTAATATCCGAAACCTGACTTTTCTTGTTCTCTAGTTCATTCATTATTGCTGGATAATTTGTGTGTGTGTGTGCGTGTGTGCGTGTAAATCATATACAGTGCACATCATAAATGAGTACACCCCCTTTTAAATGTCAATATAGACATTTTGGTGCATTTTAATAAAACAGTTATATTAATTAAATTAAGAGTTTGGTCACCGAACATCAATAGGAATAGAAATATTATTGGAAAAAAATATTTTAATAAACTTTCCAATTTTTATGATTCTCTTGATTTTTCTTCTTGATAAATGTTGAACAGTTTTAACCCAGAAATCAATACATTTCACTAGAGGTGTAAACCTATCTCACGGTTCGGTTACGATTATCATGCCGTCGATTCGGTTCAATTCGATATCTCAGTGCATCACGGTGCATTGACGATGCTTTCCATAAACAATTTTACAAGAATTCTTGTGCGGTGAAGTAAAATGTATCAAAATTTATAATTTATATTATTTGTAGTGCAGTTTTGTCATGTGCTTTAATGCATTAGTGCAACCACACACAATAATGAATATACATATAACGTTGGTTGCATTAAAAGGAAGAATAAAAAACTTGCAAATATACTTACAGTATGATGCATTGAGCTTTTTTTAAAATTTATTTTTGTTTTTACAACTTTTATTTTATACTGCATTTTATATCCAGGCCTGAAGTCAAGTGTTGTCATCTTTCTCTCTTTATCATCCCAGTTTCTTAGCAAATCCTGTGCTGTGGACGTGTGCAAGGTGTTACTACATAGACATGCTAATACACTCCTGTCAATCAATTTAGGCGGGGAAAGCCACACTCCTGTGTCATGTTGTGGTGGGCCTCAAAATCACTGGGATTTGTATCCCAATTATTTTGCATCAGAGGTGCCCTTTAAAGTAAATTATGTGCTTTAATGCATTAGCGCAACTACAAACAAGAAGAATATATAACTTTGGTTACATTAAAAGAACGAATAAAAAGCATAAGAATGATTCATTGAGCTTTTTATTTAGTTTTACAACTTTTGCGTTTTATATCCAGGCCTGAAGTTAAGTGTTGTCATCTTTCTCTCTTTATCATTCTCCGTGCACTAAACACTCATCTGAAGTCTTGGAGACCCTTTTGGCTGCTTTTTTAAAAGTGAGCCTGAATCTTTAATGTTGCAAAGCAAATGTGCGGATGCCTGAGGGCCTTCTGAACATCTGAACGGCCTTTTTCTGATGCATTTCCAATGAAAGATGATCTTCTTCCGTCTTTGCTCTTCATGCAATGCGAATTATAAGTCACAAAGGCCCAAAGATCAATCCCACACCACGCTTCATAATAGCACATGTGATCCCAAATACATAGCTCTCACTGTTTGCATTTACAGTATGTGCTTAAATATTACGGTAAACACCCACACTGTTGAATTATAGATCAGAGGGTGATGATTCTACAGGGCTTAAAGCTGAATCTTTAATATTGATAGGAAAGAAAACACAACATCTTTGCACAGTAATATATGGGTGCTGAATCCATGTATCATAAACATAAACAGAGTATTTTCTATACAGTTGAAGTCAAAATTATTAGCCCTCCTGTGAATTTTTTGTTTTCTTTTTCAAATATTTCCTATACTTCCCGCTTTTATTACTTCACGGTTAGATTACTACAATGCACTTCACTTTGACATCTCAAAATCACACATTTATCGTCTTCAGTTCGTCCAAAATGCTGCTACTAGATTTATTTGTAATGGAAACATGACCACATTACCCCTCTTCTAAGGGGCCTCCATTAGTTGCCCATCCAATTCAGAATTGATTTTAAAGTGCTTTTACTGGTATGTAAATCCCTTCATAATCTAGCCCCAACCTATCTCTCAGAGCTGTTGCATTTGTACACTCCCGTAAGATCTCTTAGATCAATTGATCAAAATCTTCTTTTAGTTCCTCAGTCCAGACTGAAACATAGAGAGGACAGAGCTTTCTCTGTGGCAGATCCTCGGTTATGGAGTTCTCTGCCCCTTGAGATTAGAATGGCTCCATCACTATCTTTTTTAAATCACTCCTAAAAACTTATGTGCTCAGCTTGGCCTTTTAATATTATTATAATAGTCTTTTCTATTGTTTCATTTTTGAATATATTCAGTCATTTCAGTTGTTTTGATAATCTGTCTCTTTATTTTACTCTGTCTTATGTACAGCACTTTGGTCAGTCTTGTGGCTGTTTTTAAATGTGCTCTATAAATAAATGAACTTGAACAAATGATGTTTAACAGAGCAAGGAATGTTTTAAAATATTTCCTGTAATATTTTTTTCTTCTGGAGAAAGTCTTTAAAAAAAAAAAGCTGAACGTTTTATTTCAGCTAAAATAAGTTTTAGGTCACATTAGGTCAAAACATTTTAAGGTCAATATTATTAGCTCCCTTAAGCAATATATACTTTTCGATTGTCTACAGAACAAACCACTGTTATACACTGACTTACCTAATTACCCTAACTTGCCTAATCACCCTAGTTAAGCCTTTAAATGTCACTTTAAGCTGAATACTAGTATCTTGAAGAATATCTAGTCAAATATTATGTGCTGTCATCATGGCAAAGATAAAAGAAATCAGTTATTAGAAATGAGTTATTAAAACTATTATGTTTAGAAATGGGGCGACGCGGTGGCGCAGTGGGTAGCACGTTCGCCTCACAGCAAGAAGGTCGCTGGTTCGAGCCTCGGCTGGGTCAGTTGGCATTTCTGTGTGGAGTTTGCATGTTCTCCCCGTGTTCGCGTGGGTTTCCTCCGGGTGCTCCGGTTTCCCCCACAAGTCCAAAGACATGCGGTATAAGTTAATTGGGTAAGCTAAAATTGTCCGTAGTGTATGTGTGTGAATGAGTGTGTATGAATGTTTCCCAGTGATGGGTTGCAGCTGGAAGGGCATCCGCTGCGTAAAACATATGCTGGATAAGTTGGCGGTTCATCCCGCTGTGGCGACCCCAGATTAATAAAGGGACTAAGCCGAGAAGAAAATGAATGAATGAATGAATGAATGTTTAGAAATGTGTTGAAGAAAATCTTCTTTGCATTAAACAGAAATTGGGGGTAAAAATATACAGGAGGGCTAATAATTCTGACTTCAACTGTATGTATTTGGAGGTTAGATGAGCTTTTTTAAATGTGAAACTGCAGGATGTTTAACATGCTGTCAGATTGTAATAGTATGTATTGTGCTTTTAAAGCGTGGAATATTTTTATATGGGATTTTCTGGCATCCAATAAGAGAAATGGATGTTTGAGGGTGTACATTTTCATGTTGTAACTTTCATTATCGGTTTCTCCTTTAAATTAAATTCAGTGTATTTCAGGAACTGATATTTGCACATGTTTTAAAGTTAAATGTAATTGAAGTGTATTCCAGGAAAACACCATTCCCATCTTTCTGCTTGAAGATTCATGTTCATTCAATGAATTACCTGCGGTTTTTGAAATATCTTGAGCTATTTTTCATGAGAAAATTTAATGTAAATCCTGCAGCATGTTT
The DNA here is from genome assembly GCA_903798115.1 of Danio jaintianensis. Classification (NCBI taxonomy): domain Eukaryota; kingdom Metazoa; phylum Chordata; class Actinopteri; order Cypriniformes; family Danionidae; genus Danio; species Danio jaintianensis. Next base: position 11,519,961 of record CAIGQV010019088.1, read on the forward strand.
TTTTTCCAGTGCTTATTATTATTATTATTCATTCATTTTCCTCCGTCTTAGTCCCTTAATTTATCAGGGTTCGTCACAGCGGAATGAACAGCCAACTTATCCAGCATATGTTTTACACAGCGGATGCCCTTCCAGTCGCAACCCAGTACTGGGAAACACCCATACACTCTCACATTCACACACACACCCATACGCTACGGCCAATTTTAGTTCATCCACTTCACCTATAGCGCATGTGTTTGGACTGTGAGGGAAACCGGAGCACCCGGAGAAAACCCACGCCAACACGGGGAGAACATGCAAACTCCAAACATGCAAACACACCAGCCGGGACTCGAACCAGCGGCCTTCTTGCTGTGAGGCGACAGTTCTAACCACTGAGCCACTCCCAATTATTAACATTATTATTATTATTATTATGATTATTATTATTATTTATTATATTTCTATACATTAAAAAAGCAAAACATTGGGTTGTTAAAATATGGACAACCACTGTGCTAAAAATGTGGAATATTACAAATATGACAAAGCTGGAAAGTATATCTATCATATCAAATATGCTGGAAACATTTCAGTACTGCAGTAAATATGCAGTAATATGTATGTGTGGCAAATGTGCAAATATTATTTCTTGGAATATTCATTCATTCATTCATTCATTTTCTTTTCGGCTTAGTCCCTTTATTAATCTGGGGTCACCACAGCGGAATGAACCGCCAACTTATCCAGCATATGTTTTACGCAGAGGATGCCCTTCCAGCTGCAACCCATCACTGGGAAACATCCATACACACTCATTCACACACATACACTACGGACAATTTAGCCTACCCAATTCACATACCACATGTTTTTGGACTTGTGGGGGAAACCGGAGCACCCGGAGGAAACCCACAAAAACACTGAAAGAACATGCAAACTCCACACAGAAACGGCAACTGACCCAGCGACCTTCTTGCTGTGAGGTGAACGTGCTACCCACTGTGCCACCGTGCAGCCCATTTCTTGGAATAAACTGATTTTAATTTAAGGAGAGTATTTTGTATTTCAACTAATCTTAATATTTTAAGTTAAAATATTTAATAATATTTTGATATTACTCTTTATCCAAATATAATCTATAGTATTTAGCTTAAAGTGCAGTTTAAAGGCTGTTACTGTTTTAGTTTGGGAAGGTCATTTTTGAGAAAATGAGGGAAAGAAGGACACCGATATAGCCTCAGAAAACTTTTTACAGAAATCTCATTTTGCATGCTATCTTAATAAAATTTGAAATATAAAGTCATGAAACACTTGGCTTTCAAGGCATATTTTTTTCTAGGGCATTACATTAATGTTTTCCTGTGTTTGTATATGGAAAAACAAATATTGAGCACAATACAAATTTTTTTTTTCTCATGACTTCATAATGTATAACTTTTTCTATTTTTGAGCATGAAACTTCCCCTATTACCACACTAAAGCCCAAAGTGTCTTCCTTCCAATGATACCTTGTGTTTGTAGCTTACTGGAGTCAAGAACTGTTACTATTTAAAGTTGGGTAGGTGTAAATCCCCAAAGGTGAGTGCTGGCTAACAGGTTAAGTAGGTTAATTAAGCAAGTTAGGGTAAATAGGCAAGTCATTGTATAACAGTGGTTTGTCCTGTAGACAATTGAAAACAAATATTGCTTAAGAGGGCTAATAATATTGACCTTAAAATGTTTTCAATTTTTTTTTAAACTACTTTTATTCTAGCCGAAATAAAACAAGTAGGACTTTCTCCAGAAGAGAAAATATTATAGGAAATACTGTGAAAAAAATCCTTGCTCTGTTAAACATCATTTGGGAAATATTTGAAAAAAAAAGAAATAATAGAATAAAATCACAGGAGGGCTAATAATTTTGACTTCAACTGTATGCACAAATATATTATTGTAACATTCTTTAGAAATTAGTTATTTAAAAGAGAGATCTGTAGAAGATCTGTAGAAGTGTACTCATTTATGCTAGGCACTGTATACGCACACACACACACAGACTTGTTTCTATATCCTGGTGGGGACTCTCATAGAGGTAATGATGTTTCTGTTATACAAACCGTATATTCTATCCTCTACCCTAAAGCCTAACCCTTACATGAATCAATTTGCATTTTTACACTTTAAAAATACTACATTCTGTCTGATTTATAAGCATGTTTACCCATAGGGAGCTCAATTTTGGTCCCCACTGTGACACAAGTCCCCATGAGTCTGTGTGCATTCATATTTAATGTCGCCACCAGGGATTAATGTCCTCACCACGATATAAAAACAAGTACACACACACGCACACACACAGACTTGTTCCTATATCCTGGTGCAGACTCTCATAGACGTAATGATGTTTCTGCTATACAAACCGTATATTTTATCCCCTACCCTAAACCTACCCCTAAACCCAACCCTCACATGAATCAATCTGCATTTTTACACTTTCAAAATACTTTATTCTGTCTGATTTATAAGAATATTTACCCATCGTTACCTCAATTTTGATCCTCTGTGACACAAGTCCCCATGAGTCTGTGTGCATTCATGTTTGAGTCCCCACCAGGATATAAAAACAAGTAGTACGCACACACACACACACACATGTTTGTTTTTGTGAAAAGTGGGTACATTACATAGGTTTCCATTGATTTTATACAGCACAAACAGTATTTTGTATTGCCCTAACCCCACCCTACCCCTAAACCCAACCATCACAGTAAACAGTGGACAGCTTTACTCTCTGATTAAACTCATTCTGTGGGATTTATAAGCTTTTTGAGAAATGAGGACATCAGCTGTGTCCTCATATTTCACCTCCTTTTTGTAATACCTGTGTCATACCTATGTCATTATACAGATTTGTGTCCTGACATGTCACAAAAACACATACACACGCACACACACACTAATATAAAACATCTCTAGTAGGATATTGCATTCAGAAACAATGCAATCAGTTTAGGGTGGTTTTTCCCCCAAGCACTGTTAAAGTAATTGTTAAGTTGCCATATATGCATTGTGGAGCAGCGTTCATGCTGTCAGATGGTGGGTGGACGCTAAAGTGGAGGAATTCTCAAAAATCACAATATGCAGCAGAGTGAGTCAACACCACCCCAGACGCCCACCATATGCAGGTGCCAATAAACGAATGCTGTTGAAATGCAATACATCAGAGTGCTGCATACAGTGGGGGAAATAAGTATTGAACACATCATGTTTTTTTCCTGGCAGTAATATTTCTAAAGGAACTGTTGGTGGAATTGAACCAGATTTTGGTACAAAAAAAACAAAACAATACAAACATAAAAATCTGAAAAAATTGTTGTGTAGTAAAAATGGAATGACAGAAGGCGAAAGTACTGAACAACTGAAATGTATTTATTACTTTTATATAAAAGGCTTTTTTAATGATGGCAGCTTAAAGACGCCTGTCATAGTGAAGTTTCACAAACTAATTTCGAGAGGAGCACGTGATATAATCGACTACAGCTGATCCTTGTCGCTAATCATTAGCTAGCCTATCAGATCATTCCAAAACTACTATAAATATCCTGCCTAAAACTTCATTCCCTATCTTAGTTTTTGGAAACCCCCCCCTCTATCCTTCCCTTCTCCCTCCTCCTCAATTTTATGATCGGGCGACACGGTGGCTCAGTGGCTGGCGCTGCTGCCTCGCAGCGAGAGGGCCAAAGGTTCAAGTTGTAATTGAGCCAGTCGGTACTCTCTGCGCGGAGTTTGCATGTTCTCCCCGTGTTTGCGTGGGTTTTCCCCGGGTACTCCGGTTTCCTCCCACAGTCTAAAAACATGTACATAAACGAATTGTAATAACAGTCACAAGCACTTAACGCATACATACTGAACCAATTAGAACCACCATATTAACCAAAGTATAGGTTAAAAACGAACTAGGGGTCTCTTGAGAAATACCTGATCTCGTATCCCTCCTAATGCTCATTGACCAGGTGGGAACCTTGGGCTCATCTATCTCCGTGCTCAGGGTTCTCTCCCGGGACAGCATGCCAAACCTGCTATCATAGTCGAACATTATCTAAGTGTGAACTCTTGAATGGAGAATTAAGTCACATGCATTGCTCAGGTGTGATTATCTCACAGACTTCAACAGAGTGTAAAAATCTTGATGCTTCTGTGGGTCTCGTCTATCAAATGTGAGCTTTATTCTGTATTTTCTATTGGGTTCAAGTCAGGGGATTGGCTGGGCCATTCTACAGCTTGATTTTCTTTCTCTGAAAGCATTTGAGAGTTTCCTTGGCTGTGTTTTGGATCATTGTTTTGCTGAAATGTCCACTCTAGTTTCATCTTCATCCTCGTGCTAATGTAGATGTTGGACTGAAGCAGCTGATATTCATTTACACTGAGGAAGGGCAGAGGGTTGCTGAAGAACTACTGAGAGATTTCAGTTGCTGTCTGGGCTTTCACTGCCGAACTATCTATACCTCCCTTTCTTCATGTGTTCAATACTCTTTGCCTGTGTCATTTTATTTTATCACACATAACTTACTTTGTAAACTAATTAGATTTGTTTTATTTGCATATATGTATTTCTTTGGTTGTTACCAACATCCGGTGAAAATTTCAAGTCAGCAGCACCTTAAGAAATATGTTTTCTGAGAAAAATGTTGGCGTTTTCAATACTTATTTCCCCCACTGTATGCTACAATTCATCAAACATAGATAGTAAATGGTTTTTGCATTCGCACTGTGTGCCGAGGGAAGGTTTTTTTTAATTCCGCGGTGTCCAGGCCTTATAGTGTCTTAGGAATCAGTTTCACGCTGTGTGGCTCTAGAAAGGTGAGTCCCTGCTCTGATGGGGGCCATGTGTAATTTATTTCATTTTCCCAGATGCCATTTACCCTCCCATCCGCTTCCACAGACACGGTGTGTTTACTCAAACATTAGAGGAACAGATTTAAACATAGGCTGTAATAGAAACACTGTGATCGAGGAAAAGAGTGTTATGTCTGCCAGTTTTGTTAGCATAAAAACACTGCAATTTTTTTGCTTAGATTTTTTTTATTAAACACAGCTGAACTCTCAAACAAAAATGTAAAAAAAGCAAGTACACAAGTTGAATAATAATAGTAGTAATGGACCCTTTTCACATTTAAAGGTTTCTCATTAGCGGAAGTCATCATAGTTGGGTAAACTATGAGCGCAGTGAATGGGAGAGTACAACAAATACTTTTTTTTACAATCTTATTTGCTGAAATAATAAAGGAAAAACTCCCCGATGGTGTTATCAAGACAAGAAAAAATAGTGTAAGGCCGATAATGGCAGCCAGAAGAGTGAACAACGTCAAATTTACTGTCCTGCCCCCATAGAGGCTGCATTAGAAACACCTTGCATAAGCGGTAATTAGTTTTTTTGTAATTTTGATGTATATAACATATACATAAATGCATATATAAATGTACATACGTTTTATTGAAAATCAAAATATTAAGAATTTTAAAGGATTTATGATGCCGATGACCGTTTAAAGCGTCTTAACAGTCTTGTGAAAAGGGTCCATGGTAGTAGTAGTAGTAGTAGTAGTAGTAGTAGTTGTAGTAATAATAATAATATAATAATAATAATAATAATAATATTAATAATAATCCACATACCAACCAAGTGGAAGTTCATTCAAAGACTTTTTTTTCCAGAATAGACACATTTCTTACTTGTTTCCTTTCATTCTCAATTCCGTAATGTCAACACGTCTTAAAACACAAGCGCAAACACATACTGCAGTCATGTAGGACTACTCCTCAACATTCGATTATAAACATTAACCTAACTAGTTTTCCCAGTAATGAACTCATTGCAGTCTAGTTCCACTGTTCAGTTCTCAAATATCTGATGCACTTTGACAACAACAAGGGTCAAACACAAAGTGAATGTGGGAACAACAGGTTGGTCTCAGATGGGAAAGGTGTTTTGCACAACAGTCACTCTTATATTGTACAGACAGAAAACACACTTTAATTTATCATGGTCAACTGTGGGGAGAAGATGAAGGAGAGTGAATTATAAAATACTGAAGTTTGCTTTTGAACAACACAACTTAAAATTGGCTGATTTAGGTCCGGAAAATAAAGGAGCACCGAAGTGCTGTAACGTTGTAGCAAATACTTCAAAAAATGCATTTCTTACTTTTCTTAGTTGTAGTCCAAATATCAACTAATTCGTAAATCAAGAAGTAAAAAACATTGTGTTTCCAGAAATAATGAGTCAAAATTAAGTGGGATTTTCCTTAAAACAAGCAAACTAGTCTGTAAGTAAGGAAATCTTATTTAAGAACTTACTATTTGGACAAAAACTGACACAAACTCAAGTAAGAAAAGCAATTTTTGCAGTTTACCCCTTAACAGATCACATCAGGTGATTTGAGTGTTCTGTACTTTTACATTTTTTGAGCTGTGTCAAACAAAAGCCTCCATTTTGGCTCCTTGGTCATGTATCCATAATCTCCCGAGCTGGAGTGGGTTCAAGCGGAAGGGTGGTAGAATTGGAAAGAGGTTGTCCGTGGTGTCCCACAGAGTTCTGCTGGACTTCCATAGGAATACCGCTTGCGTTTTCGCGATTCGGGAATTCCCTGGACTGTTTTCGGTACTCCAGAAAGGTGCACGCCTTGGTTGCGATGGCCACAACGTTCTTGCCGACAAAAATAGTGGAAACCCGGCTGTCCTGGAAAAGCACCATGTTGACCGCACGAATGAGGATGGTGACAATATTAATGGTGACCAAACTGAGAAGAGGATAAAGCATCATCTTCTGCGGAGAAATGTGGTCGCCCTGTACGCTAATCTCACTTAGGGATACGCAGGGAAGGATTAGAAGCAAAATGTAGCAGTAGAAGAACATCAGACCTTCAGCCCAAATGGGCAAACCCGTCCGCTGTGGCTCCCAAAGGTTTGCCTGCATATCCAGCAAGTCCAGCAAGTCCAAAGCCACCCAGAAGAGTCGCCCCCTCATGTCCTCCTTCCTCCGAAAAGTACGAACGTACTCCATACTATCCAGAGCCACTAGGACTAAGTAGAGCCCTGGCACACAAATGGACAGCAATAAAGTCAAAGCTTTCCTTGCCACAGTTTCCAGACTCTTGCGATCAGCCTTGCAGTTTTGGAAGACAAAGTAAAGCTTGATCTCCAATACAAAGATATAGAGGAACCAAAGGATCATGGCGTATCCTCGGCGAGCTGTCCGCACTTCTGCTCCGACCCAAACCGCCACGTAGCGGAGGACAATAAGGAAGCAAACATCCCCCACCAGAACGATGATGCAAACGCCGATCTTGCGTGGGCCTTGGTTCTGTTCCACCAGGTAGGCATCCATAAAAGCCATGCTGGTCATTATGACGAAGGTTGTAAGACACACATGTCGCTTGTCCGGTGGTGGCAACACCATGCTGAGGGCCACCACCGCATGCACTCACTTACAGCAATGTTGTCCACTTCGTTGCACTTTGGGTTTGAAGGTGTTTTTTTTCCAGATGGTTGAAACTGCTGCTTTTTCAGCTCAATTTGATGAACTTTGATGGCATTTTGATTGCCAGTAGTATGAAGAATGATAAAAAGTCCAATACAGGATTACAACTCTCTTAAAGACCAAGGAAATGTTGTTTCACAGTTGCTTTGTTTGAAGGGTTTTTTAAATTCCAGATGTTTAAACTGCTGCTTTTCCAACTCAGTTTGATGAACTTTGAAAAGTCAATGCAGGATTACTTTGCACTGGAATTGCTACTCTCTTAAAGACCACAGAAATGTTTCACAGTTTTGTTGTTTGCTTGGTTGTACTTGGGTTTAAAAAGATTCTTATAATTCCAGAAGGTTTAAACGGCTGCTTTTCCAACCCAATTTGATGAACTTTGATAACATTTGCATTCACAATAATACTAGAATGATAAAAAGTCCAATGCAGGATTACTTTGCACTGGAAATGCAACTCTCTTAAAGACCAAGGAAATGTTGTTTGACAGTTTTGGTACTTGGGTTTGAAGGATTTTTAATCTTTGAAGGGTTTCGCATTCCCAGTATTAAACTTGACCCTGGAATAAAGTAAAAAGAAACTGCTCTACTGAAAAGCCAATTGCTGTTGTTTGACTCACTGCTTTGCCTTATTTTGCAAATATAAAGAATGATAAAGTCAAATGCAGGATTTCTTTGCGCTGGAAATGCAACTCTCTTAAAAACCAAGGAAAAGTCACACAGTTTTGTTGTTTGCTTGGTTGTACTTGGGTTTAAAGGATGCTTATTATTGTAAAAGGTTGAAATGGCTGCTTTTTCAAACCAATTTCATGAACTTTGAAGGCATTTGCATTGGAACAAAGTGAAAAGAAATTGCTCTACCAAAAAGTCAATTGCTGTTGTTTGACTCTCTGCTTTGCTTTGTTTGCAAATATTAAGAAGCAGTGATAGATGATATAAAAAAGTCTAATGCAGGATTGCGTTGCACTTGAAACGCAACTCTCTTAAAGACCAAAGAGATGTAGTTTCACGGTTTTGTTGTTTCCTTTGTTGTACTTGGGTTTAAAGGATTCTCGAAGTGGCATTTCAAGCTTTGTTGGGCTTATGGAGCAACCACTTTTTCATTCTATTTCTGTGAACTTTGAAGGAAATTGCATTTCAGATATATCATAAACGTGACTCAGGAACAAAGAGAAAAGTCCTTATTCAACAACAAAAAAAAGCCAATTCCTCGATCCTCCCTTTGCAAGGTTTGAATAGATTATAAATCTGAAGAAGCAGGGTTAAATGATCTAAAATTTTAAATAAAAAAGAAAAACAAACAAAAACATCCAATGCAGGATTACTTTCCAAAAGAGTTTCTCTAAAGCGGTGGCTTTATCATCCAAGCTCTGTGAACTCTGAGGATATTTGAATTTGTAATATTCTGTACACATGACCCAGGAACAAAGTGAAATGAACTTATTCTACCAAAAGCCAATTGCTCTCGACTGCCAGTTTAATTCACACTGCTTTGCAAGGTTTGAATTGAAAAAACTCTGAAGGAGCAGCGTTAATTGATGCAAAGTTCCAAAAAAGTCAAATGCAGGATTACTTTGCAATTGAAAACAGCTCTTGAAGACTGAAGAGAACAGGTTTCAAGCTTTGAAGGGCTGGTTGGATACTTCTTCATCCCAGTTCTATGCAACTTGAAGGTGTTTGCATTTCAAATATTTCATAAACTTGACCCAGGAACAAAGAGAAAATAAATGATTCCAGCAAAAATCAATTGATCCCAGCTGACAGTTTGATTCACACTGCTTTGTAAGGCTTGTATTGACTGTAGGTAAAAAGAAACGGTGGTCAAAATATATAAAAAAGTTGGATTGCTTTGCAATGAAAATGCAACTCTCAAATACAACTCCGGGCAGAAGCAACCCGGTTTCACAATCATGGCCTTGGCAGATGATTCTTCTCCTACACACTAAATGGAAGAGAAATCTGCCCAATAATCAGTAGCTTGTATCGATCCTGTAAGACCGCACTCCTGCCTGATCTCAATGAGACGCCATAACTTTCCTCTTTTTCACGGTCATGCTTTTGGAAGGTGATCCGAGGATACATGGACTTTCCCGGAAGCTTTGCATGCATGGAATTTGCTCAATTGATAGTTAATTTTCTTCTTATAAGTAAATGGAGCACAAGAAAGAAATGCTCAGACCGTGTATATGGTCTACGATTACAGAATCAGAGTTGGTTATGGTAGGTCAATTTTTCTGGTGCACTCGAGAAATGTTCAGACTGTAGATTCGATGCAATTACCAGGCAACATTTGATTGTGTCTGCCAAAGTGGAATTTCTCAGCAGTGAAGCATTGACTCTTGAGGGGCTGGTGGGCTCTATCCATAGATCATCCAGACATGGGGTCAGTGGTTCCAGGGGCTCCACATCTGCCTATGGATCCCCCAGCGGGACTCTCTTTTGCTGGGCTTCAGTTTCATCCTTGCCTGCTTTTCTGACACAACCTGGAACGAGAAAGGGAGAGAAGAGGAGCTGTCAGCACAAAGTGGATAATAAATCACAGATCACCTCTAGGAGCCAATTGCACATCCGGTCCTGCCATTGTGTCAGCATCATTTAATGACATGTGATAACAGCGTGGAAATACAACCCTTAAACGCGGCCACTTATTCATTTGAATACTGTATGAGGGATGCAATTATCCACAACAGTGTTACTGCATTGATTTTTTTTTTAGCTTCTCAAGCCAAGAACTGTGAAAGGAAAGGCTTGAAGAATCCTCTCATCTCCATAGATGTAGTTTTTGATGTTAGAAATGATACAGATTTTATAATGTGCTCTTTTATTTCACATGTAATATAACTGCATGTGGTGTCTTTTGATCTTTTGGAAAAAAAATCTAATCGCAGATGAATATTTCATTGCTCAAAACGGCTCTTTCATCACTCAGCAGACATAACTGGGTTTTCCGTTTTGTTTTGTTAAAGTAGCACTTTTGCCTTTAATGTTTCTCGTGAGATACCTTAAAAAATGAATGCAATTGATTCAGTTTAGTTGACGTATAGTCCAGTGGTGGACAGTAACTGAGTATTTAAATGTCACTATTGTACCTAAGTACATATTTGAAGTGTCTGTAATTTATCAGAGTGTATTTATTTTAGGAAACTTGTACCTTCACTTCACAACATTCCACTAAATATTTCATAAATGTAGCTGAGTAAAAAAGTTATTTCGAAGGGGAGAAATTGTGATAGAGGTAGTGGTGTTTAATTCATGAACAAGCTGTATTTTATGAGTTAAAGGTGCAGTAGGTGATTGTCTTCAGCAACATTTGTTGTTGTGCTGGTTGAAAGTCTATTCACATTCCAATAGTAATGATTAAAGTAAATGATCTAAATGAATTTATATGCATTTTTATATTCTGGGTAAGGCATAAAACTAAAAAATGTTCGTCCAATAAAAATGTGTCTGGTCGATAGTTCCCATAATTCTGATAAGTAGCCCAAACTGTCTGTCAGCAAATGTAGATTTGTATATCTGCGCAGCCGTTCACTAAGACAGATCCACTGTTTGTGCGTTCATGTGCACACGTGAGTGACAGCGGTAAAAACAAATGCTGAATCAAAACTTTTTTAATGGAGTTACTTTTGCACGCTAGAGGAAGGATGACACCATGGCTGAAGTATTTCTTTTAGACCGGTAATGTTATGTTTTAAAACTATACATTAATTCAGGGTGAGTTTCCAGCAAACATCTCACTAATTCAAATGATCCGTTCAGAGTGAATCTCCTTTAAACCACTCCCTGATTTAAATGATTTGTTAAGAGTGAGTCACCGTTAAACAACTCACTGATTCAAATGATCCATTCCGAGTGAGTCTCTAGTAAACAACTCGCTGCATTCAAATGATCTGTTCAGAGTGAGTGTCCTTTAAACAACCGTCCTGATTCAAGTGATCCATTCAGAGGGAGCCTCCAGTAAACAACTCACTGCATTCAAATGATCTGTTCAGAGTGAGTGTCCTTTAAACAACCATCCTGATTCAAGTGATCCATTCAGAGTGAGCCTCCGGTAAACAACTCCCTGATTCAAATGATCAGTTCAGAGGGATTCTTCAGTAAACGACTCACTGATTCAAATGATCAGTTCAGAGGGATCCTTCAGTAAACAACTCACTGATTCAAATGATTCCTTTAGAGTGAGTCTCCTACAAACAACTCATTGATTCAAATGATCCATTCAGTAAATGATTCACTGATTTTTACAAGTTGATCTGAATGAGATTGAGCGTGTGAGTGTGGTTTACATCATGACATTTTATTGTCAGTACAGGGCTTTAATATGAATGAGGATAGCAGATCAGAATTGTTGATATAGGAATAATTTGACAAAAATGTTTGAGTTTGCATTTCGATCTGATGTTTGATTGCAAACTTTAGTTTCTTGGCAAATCTGGACAGCTGTTATTGAATCTCTAGACTAGAGGAGATTACTCTGCTCTTTTTTTTTTTCAGAAAACCAAGAGACTTCAGCCAAAGGCTAGAGTACATTTGCCCACAATTTAATCTAATTTCTGTCAAGGAGAACCAATTGAGATGCCACATTTGTGATTTTTCTTTTCTACAGTATCATTAGGCTTGGAAATTGCTTAAGGTAAAAGGTGCAGAGGCAACCGTATCAACATCTATCTAAGAAACACACTGCTAAAGTGAGTCACCATCTTAAAGAGATAGTTCACCAAAAATAAATAAAGATGATGATGCACAGAGGCGACACGGTGGCTCAGTGGTTAGCACTGTCGCCTTACAGCAAGAAGGTCGCTGGTTCGAGTCCTGGCTGGGTCAGTTGGCATTTCTGTGTGGAGTTTGCATGTTCTCCCCGTGTTGGCGTGGGTTTCCTCCGGGTGCACAGTCCAAACACATGCGCTATAAGTGAATTGAATAAACTAAATTGGCCGTAGTGTATGAGTGTGAATGTGAGAGTGTATGGGTGTTTCCCAGTACTGGGTTGCAGCTGGAAGGGCATCCGCTGTGTAAAACATATGCCGGAATAGTTGGCGGTTCATTCCGCTGTTGCAACCCCTGATGAATAAAGGGACTAAGGAACATGAATGAATGAATGATGCACAGAGCAACTTTTTGAGCAGTGTTGCCAGGTGATATTTAAGAGCGATGTTGCTTGGCTATATTGTTATTGCAAATAGGACACAATATTGTATCTGGATCTGGTTGCCCTAATTAGTTGCCTGTATCTCACCTGGTTGCCCAGCGACAGCATAATTTCCCAAAGTTGCCGGGCAACATTGCTCTGAAAGTTGCCCTGTGTATGAGCAACTTTAATTTGCTCATCCTCAGGCTAGATGTAGTTTACAGTACTTTTTCCTTCAGTCAAACACAGTGCTGAAAAGAGCACAATGGATCAGTTCTCACAATAATATCAAGCAAACATGTTTTTAACACTGATAATTGTGAACATTATTAATGGTTTTGTAATGATTTGTTTTGCTTTTAAAGGGGACCTATTATGCCCATTTTTACAAGATGAAAAATAAGTCTCTGATGACCCTAGAGTGTGTGTGTGTGAAGTTTCAGCTCAAAATAACACACAGATAATGTTTTATAACTCTTTGAAACTGACCCTTTTAGGCTTTGATCGTAATTGTGGTGTTTTGGTGTCTGTCGCTTTAAATTCAAATGAGATTGTGCTGTTTTTAAAAGAGGGCGGAGCTACAAATGCCTGTGTGTCAGCATAGCAGCAGACTCAAAACAAGACTAACGTGCTACTGAGGGAGAGATTGTCAAAATAGGTGCATTTATTTGCATTTTTTTTTACATTCAAATTTCTTTACTATGAATAAAAGTAAATGCATTTTAATGTAACATTGCAGTCATGTAATTTAATGCATGTTTAATGTAAGTAAATGCATTTTAATGTAGTCAATAGTAAGATGAATGAACCAACAATCAAATGCGTTACAACACACAAACAAACAAATGCTTACGTTTAACACATGCTTTTTTTGCTTATCTAATTGCAGCAAATGTGACAGGATAGCCATCAAATGAGTAATTATGCTGCTGTATAGAGATATTTCTAGATAAGTTGCTGTACAAAATATTCCCAATTTAACGTCCACAAACCAAGACTCCTGTTGTGTGATTGAAGCGTCGTCGTTTATAGTTGTGTACACTATGCAGCTGTGCTGATTCCAACGGTTATGAATTATGTCAGTGGTCCCCAACCCCCGTGCTGCAGACCGGTACCGGTCTGTGGATCAATTGGTACCAAGCCACACAAGAAATCATTAATTATTTTCGTTTCATTTATTATCTGAGTCTGAACAATCTTTTATTTTGAAAAATGACTGTATTCTCTCGGTTACATTTAGGTCATTTGAGTGCCAAAATTTAACCCACAAGCAGCAAAATGAGTAAGAAGCAGACGTATTTGGAAGGTTTCTTTGCTAAGAGGAAAAGGCCCAGTGAAGGACCCATAAACTGCCAAGGAATATATCCGCTACCCATTTGCCAACAAATCAGGTGAATCCAGCATGTCTGTGCAAAAAAAAAAAATCAACTGCTGGAGATCGCAAAGGACGGCAGCCATTCACATATTTCTAGCATCATATGCTAGGTTGCCTAGCATCCACCACACCACAACCCCTATCCCCCTACCCCAAGCATTGAACGGTCCACGGTTATAAAAAGGTTGGGGACCATAGAATTATATGCTGGATACCGTATCTACGTCTACGTGTTCAAGCAAAAGATCCGAACCCAAGACAATTCATTTATTTGACTCTGAGTCGACTATTTTGGTAAAGGAGAGTCATTTTCAAAAACCCATAATAGGGGCTCTTTAATCAAAGTTTTTTTGTAAATCCTGTTTTGTGGACAATATTATACGCACAATACTGAGACATGGTAATATGTACATGTCAATCATTATCGGTGTGTGGGGAAAACCGCACTTTTACGTCATGTTGCTGTGGGCCTCAAAATCTCTGGGATTTGGATCCTATTTTAAGATCAGGAAATGAAAAAAGAGACTTGCGTTTATAACACCCCAATATGTTTGTGGACACACTATACCTACACACATTTCTGTCCAAGCTGCTTCCAATGTTTGATTTTTTATGATAGATAACACAAGCACAATGTAAACTAAAGATCTTTATTTTTTCAAGCCTAATGTTCAAACAAATATAGGTTTAGCCTGTTGGGCCAAGAATGATGCAGATTCCAATCATGTGTTTGATGGATTCACGCAGGTCAATAAACTTCCATCATTAATAATTCAAGCTGAGGGACCACGGCGTAGCGTTTGGAGATCCATTTACGCCGACCTGTTTAATATTCACACACCGAGCCGCTGGCGTTTGTCTGATAGCCAAGGTCGCAGGAGTGCTAATCAACACACTGGGCTGACATTTCACCAAAATTAAGCACAAATAATAATGAAAACACCAGCTAGCCAGACTCCATCGCATCCGCTTTGTGTCATCTAAAATGAAAACATAACACTATAGAGGAAAGTTTGAACTGGAAGTAAAAGCTGGTGATTTGAGTGTGTTTTTAATGCAGGGCGTCGGGAGATGAGTTCAGCTTTCTGTCTTGTCCAACACAATCTTATTAGCATTTGGCAAGAGTACAGATAGCAGACATAGGTCTCATTTCTATGCCTGTCAGCTCAGAACTGGGACAGATTGAAATCAATGTAATATTCTGCAGGATGATGCATTAGTGATCACCTTGAGTTCCTGCTGAACACCATTTGCAGAAATGACACTCCAATCTTGCATCAGAAACCTCCATTATGTCGCTTTAATGTTTTTCTGTGTCTGCTGTGGCTTAAATATGAATATATAGTTTTTTACTCTAACAATATGAAATAAAGCATCTAACAATGTGACAGTGTAAATGTAATTGTGTTGTTATTGAGATAGTATTTTTTTTAATGTAATTTTATTAATATTTGTATACTTTTTGTCATATACACTCACCGGCCACTTTATTAGGTACACCTTACTAGTACCGGGTTGGACCCCTTTTGCCTTCAGAACTGCCTTAATCCTTCGTGGCATAGATTCAACAAGGTACTGGAAATATTCCTCAGAGATTTTGCTCCATATTGACATGATAGCATAACGCAGTTTCTGCAGATATGTCGGCTGCACATCCATGATGTGAATCTCCCGTTCCACCACATCCCAAAGGTGCTCTATTGGATTGAGATCTGGTGATTGTGGACGCCATTTGAGTACAGTGAACTCATTGTCATGTTCAAGAAACCAGTCTGAGATGATTCGCGCAGTATGACATGGCGTGTTCTCCTGCTGAAAGTAGCCATCAGAAGATGGGTACACTGTGGTCATAAAGGGACGGACATGGTCAGCAACATTACTCAGCTAGGCTGTGGCGTTGACACGATGCTCGATTGGTACTAATGGGCCCAAAGTGTGCCAAGAAAATATCCCCCACACCATTACACCACCAGCACCAGCCTAAACCATTGATACAAGGCAGGATGGATCCATGCTTTCATGTTGTTGACGCCAAATCCATTTTTGTTGACGCCAAATCCAAATTGTTACCCGACCATCCGAATGTTGCAGCAGAAATCATGACTCATCAAACCAGGCAATGTTTTTCCAAACTTCTATTGTCCAATTTTGGTGAGTGAGCCTGCGAATTGTAGCCTCAGTTTCCTGTTCTTAGCTGACAGGAGTGGCACCTGGTGTGGTCTTCTGCTGCTGTAGCCCATCTGCCTCAAGGTTGGACGTGTTGTGCGTTCAGAGATGCTCTTCTGCATACCTCAGTTGTAACAAGTGGTTATTTGAGTTACTGTTGCCTTACTATCTGCTGGAATCAGTCTGGCCATTCTCCTCTGACCTCTGGCATCAACAAGGCATTTGCGCCCACAGAACTGCTGCTCACTGGATATTTTCTCTTTTTCGGACCATTCTCTGTAAACCCTAGAGATGGTTTGTAGATGATTGTTTTTGAAAGTTAAGTGTATTACTACAAATAAAAATATATTTTTAGTAATATTTTAATAAATAAAAACAAACTACTAAAACAATAAATAAATACTGTACTAATTGTAAATAGTATGTAAACTGTTATTTAAAGTAAACATGAATAATTTCAACATTGGAAATATTACTTATATTGCTAAAATACAGTACATTTTCTATCTGTATAGATATCCATATCGGTATAGATATCGGTATCAGTGATTACAATATCGGTACTTTTGTTTAAAAAAAATAATATCAGCGCATCCCTACTTATAATAAAAATGGTTTGAAAATATAAAACTTTGACAACCTTGTGATAAGCAGAAAAAAATCATTACTTGGAGAACTGCCACATCCAAAAAAATGTATTGGTATCAGTGTATCCAAGGAAAAAGATATCGGTACTCATACTCTGCCTTTACATATTGATACTGAGCTCATGTAGTTGTACTCCTTAAAACACACCGATACCCAGTGACGTCCTTGCCAAAACTTTTTCTGATAACTGCTACATCCCCCAAAAAAAGTATCAGTATCGGTGATTACAAATATCGGTACTCGTACTTGGACTTTAAATACCGATACTGAGCTCATGTACTCGTACTCATGAAAACACACCAATTCCCAGTGACGTCGCTGACTATTTTTTTCAGTACACACAGAAGCTCCAGCAGCAGTAAATAGTGAATGCAACTAACTGGACCAAGAAGAAATATATCAGTACTTTTAATATGAGTAAAAAATGTAAAATTCTATTAAAAATGGTTTGAAAATGTACATTACTCAATGTACTGAAAATGTACACAAAACAACCTTGTGTTAAGCAGAAAAAAGTAATTACTTACCAAAAAAAGGTATAGGTATCGGTATCTGTATTGGTGATTACAAGAAAAAAAAATATCAGTATGCATCCCGACTATATAATATTAATCTTTATTTTTTATTTTCTGAGTCCCTTGTGCCAACTATTCTTTCCCTAAAGGAATTTTATGAGAAAAATCTGTGACAAAGTACATGCCAAAGCCCTTGCAGATGGATGTAACAAACCAGCCGACAGAAAAAAAGACACATGTTCAACTGTTCAAACTTTGCCTTCTGAAATCTTAATGTTCCTTCAAAGTGCAGACAGGCTTCTCCTGCGCACAGCTGTTCTCAGACACAAACCGTTCCACTGATCAAATCCCATATCTTTATCATCGCCTGAATTAAAACAATGAATTATGAAACACATCCTCTTTCATGGCCCTGATGCATAATGAAGAAGTCTGGAATATTCATGAAGAAATGTAATTCATAAATGCGTTTTGTCAGCTGTCCTTTTCCATATCAAATGTTCTGCAAAATGACTCAAATTCTTCTGATTAATCGTCATCTGCTGTCGGTCTGAGAGACACAAGTTTCTTAAAAAGTATTTTCACTTTGCCTGTAAGATCCCATATGCAAATTTGATTATCTAAATATATAAACAATGTGTGTGTATATACACTCACCGGCCACTTTATTAGGTACATCTGTCCAACTGCTCGTGAACGCAAATGTCTAATCAGCCAATCACATGGCAGCAACTCAATGCATTTAGGCATGTAGACATGGCCAAGACGATCTGCTGCAGTTCAAACCGAGCATCAGAATGGGGAAGAAAGGTGATTTAAGTGACTTTGAACGTGGCATGGTTGTTGGTGCCAGACGGGCTGGTCTGAGTATTTCAGAAACTGCTGATCTACTAATGGTGTGGTGGTGTAATGGTGTGGGGGATATTTTCTTGGCACACTTTGGGCCCATTAGTACCAATCGAGCATCGTATCAACACCACAGCCTAACTGAGTATTGTTGCTGACCATGTCCATCAATTTATGACCACAGTGTTCCCATCTTCTGATGGCTACTTCCAGCAGGATTTCGCACCATGTCATAAAGCGTGAATCATCTCAGACTGGTTTCTTGAACATGACAATGAGTTCACTGTACTCAAATGGCCTCCACAGTCACCAGATCTCAATCCAATAGAGCACCTTTGGGATGTGGTGGAACGGGAGATTCGCATCATAGATGTGCAGCCGACAAATCTATCTATCATGTCATTATGGACCAAAATCTCAGAGGAATATTTCCAGTACCTTGTTGAATCAGTGCCACGAAGGATTAAGGCAGTTCAGAAGGCAAAAGGGGGTTCAACTCGGTACTAGTAAGGTGTACCTAATAAAGTGGCCGGTGAGTGTATTTGAACATATATGTACGTATTTGTAATTTGAATGGTTTAAATTGAGTATATGTAATCTGTCATTTTTGCATTATTTTGAAATATATATTCCATAAAAGTACACACACACATATAAGATATATATATATATATATATATATCTTATATCTCTGAATAAAAACGTGAACATCTATGTTAAACATATAGTTGCCATATTTCAGATTTCTGTTTGGGATTTAAATAATGTGATTATTCACTTTAAATGCATTTTTAAATGCAGCTTTAGAGGGAGATTGTAATCATAGATCCATTCTGAATCATCTGCTCACTATAAATGATGTCTTTCTGTATACATTTTAGTTATCAAAAGACAACTACAGTAGTGAGAAGTGACTGAATTCTCCAGTGGCAATTAATTTCAGGGTGCAGAGGTTTCCATCAGTCCACCAGTAAACACAGTCATGTTCAAGCTGCTGATAAAGAAGCATCTGAATGTGCCGAACTCTGTGGCGCTCATCAAACATTTGGAAGATATCCAGGAGGTTTACTGGAGACTCGTGATATCAAGTAAACAAGATATTCATGAGCACAACTGAATATTACAGATAACAGAACCCCCCAGTTTGCTAAATGGTAAATGTGTTCATGAAAATAAACAGGTCTTACTACATTTATACAGCAGAAAATGCTTTTCTTACTTAGACCTTTTGTTTTGTTTCTAATATCTAAAAATTCTTAAATCAAAAAGCATTTTCTAGGGAAGTAAAACGTATTGTTTTGTTTTCAGAAATAATAAGTCAAAATAATAAATGAGGCGCAGTGGGTAGCACAATCGCCTCACAGCAAGAAGGTCGCTGGTTCGAGCCCCGGCTGGGTCTGTTGGCATTTCTGTGTGGAGTTTGCATGTTCTCCCAGTGTTCGTGTGGGTTTCCTCCGGGTGCTCCGGTTTCCCCCACAAGTCCAAAAACATGTGGTATAGGTGAATTGGATAGGCTAAATTGGCCATAGTGTATGTGTGTGAATGATTGTGTATTGATGTTTCCCAGTACTGGGTTGCAGCTGGAAGGGCATCCGCTGCGTAAAACATATGCTGGATAAGTTGGCGGTTCATTCCACTGTGGTGACCCCAGAATAATAAAGGGACTAAGCTGAAAAGAAAATGAAAGAATGAATAATAAATGAGTTCAAAATAATTTGCCAGTGGCGTGTCACAATCACCAGCAATCTAAGCCTATGCAAATCGCTGGAGAACTACACATCGGCCACCACATTAACTACAACTACCAGGATGCTTTGCACCAATCACTCCTGCCACAGCTGACAGTCATTTGGACACACACACACACACACTCATTTTTTTTAGTGCGCCACATCCCCAAAAAAGGTATCGGTATAGATATCGGCATCGGTATAAATATCGGAATAGATATCAGAATAGATATCGGTAAAGATATCTGTATCAGTTTAGATATCGGAATAGATATCAGTATAGATATTGCAATAGGTATCAGTATTGGTATAGATATTGGTATCAGTATTGGTATAGATATCGGTATAGATATTGTTATCGGTATATATATTGGAATAGGTATCAGTATTGGTATAGGTATCGGAATAGATATCGGTATAGATATCTGTATCAGTGATTACAAGAAAAAATATCGGTACTTGTACTTGGCTTTTAAAAATTAGAAAATGCTTTTTTTTTTACTAGTTTAATTTCTAGTCCAAATATCTAAAATCAATCAATCAAAAAGCATTTCCTAGGCAAGTAAAACGTTGTTTTGTTTTCAGAAATAATAAGTCAAAATAATAAATGAGTTCAAAATAATCTGCCAGTGGCGTGTCACAATCACCAGCGATCTAAGCCTATGTAGATCGCTGGAGAACTACACATCGTCCACCACATTAACTACAACTACCAGGATGCTTTGCACCAATCACTCCTGCCACAGCTGACAGTCATTTGGGGACACACACACACACACACACACACACACACACACACACACACACAC
>CAIGQV010019088.1:11558260-11583087 GCA_903798115.1 Danio jaintianensis
TTTAGCATCATTTTAATGAGTGAATCATTCACTGGACACTCACTCTGAACAGATCATTTTAACGAGTGAATCATTTACTGGATACCCACTTTTAACAGATAATTTTAATTAGTGGAATCATTTACTGGAGACTCGCTCTGATTGGGTCATTTTAATAAGTGAATCATTTACTGGAGACTCACTCTGATTAGATAATTTTAATGAGTGAATCATTTATTGGAGACTCACTCTGATCAGATCATTTTAATGAGTGAATAATTTACTGGAGACTCACTCTAAACAGATAATTTTAATGAGTGAATCATTTACTGGAGGCTTACTCTGAACAGATCATTTGAATCAATGAATCGTTTACTGGAGAATCACTCTGATCAGATCATTTAAATGAGTGAATCATTTACTGCAGGCTCACTCTGAACAGATCATTTGAATCAGTGAATCATTTGCTAGACACTCACCCTGAACAGATCATTTTAATGAGTGAATCATTTTCTGTCTGTTCTCTTTTTTTTTTTAGTGCATTAAACACTATAGAGGAAAAGAAAACATTGCGAAGCACCAAACGGCCTTTTTAATTGTTGCTTCTAAGCATGAGCAATAATATCACAGACTCTAGCTTTAGTATGCTAATGAATAAGTATGGGCTCATTAATAAAAATAAGCCAGGACAGCAAATTAATTGTTCACTTTACTTTTAGTAAATGATTCTCATCCAGACAATTATGCAGTAATTTGCTCCACTGTACAGTAATTTCATCTGGAGCGAGCTTTGAGTTGTGTGGTTTATTTAACAGTGTAATGCTTAAGGAATGAATACATAATTATAGATTAAAACCTTTGAAATATTTAACATCACTCTCACATTCAGAAAGCTAAACACCTCTCTGGATTCCTTATGCTTATTTATTTTTATTTTATGTGCCTTAGATGTAAGTCTGGTGAATGTTTTCCAACTGTTTTGTTGTTCATCGGGTAACATATTTAAAGGTGCAGTATTTAAGTTTGACACCCAGTGGTTGAACTTGGTATTGCACCCCTGGTTCAAAACACACGCAAGCGCAGGTTGCCAGATTGACGACATCAACAGGAGCGAGCCTGACTATCGAGGCAAAAGGCTGATTTAAGCCTGATTTGAGTCGTGTTTTAAATAAAAGCAACGGCATTCGATAGAAAGAATATTTTCCATATTAAAAGGAGTTTTTGTCCTAACCAACACCTCAAATTGATTTATTAGAAACAGCTTCTATTTCTCACAGGTGAACAACAGGATAAATGACAATGATCACCTCAGGTACACCTCATGTGCTTTATTCAGTGTTAAATGCTAATAATGTGAGTTTGAATGCCATTTTACATGAGATTTATTGCCATACTACTGAAAGCAGCAGCAGATAGTTCACATCAGATCTCGAAAATAAAATAAACCATTCAGAACTGTGACTCAGTGCAATCCAACACATATCAGTGATTTAGCATGTACATTTAATAATGTTAAAACAGTTTAATATGTATTAATTAAATTATAAGTCTTACCATTTCGTTGGAGTGCAGTGAGTGAACTATTCTGTGTTTCTGAATGTATTTCTGCTCTATTTAAATTTCTGTCGTGTTTCGTTTGCTGCAAACAGCCAAATTGCTTATCACTGCAAATCTCGTCATGTAGCGTGTTGTTAGGACACGGGGTTACAATGTAACCTGCTCACGTAATGTTTACGTTCGTAATATTTATATTATTTGCTAATTAATAACCTCATGTGGAACTCTGAGTCTGCGTCTCATTTCGGATTCTGCTACTGTCCACGGGAGGTTGCATTTCGGTCACGGACGCATGCTTTGAGAGCCTTCCTGACTGAATGAATCAAATTTGCAGTTTTCCACCAAGGCAACCCGGGGTGCTGAAATATACGTGGCTAAACTGGCATTGGGTGGGTTAAAGTGACCAAAACAAAGACAGCCGTTCCAGCACGTAATGCACATTTTCAAAGTAGAATATCTGACTTTAACATTGTTTTTCAGATAAACAAGAGTGCTCACTTAGCATGTTTCTGAAATATCTGCAAACATATTATGGTATTTTTATGCTTTAGAAGAGTCAAAAACTTACATGCAGCACCTTTAAGGAAGCATTTCTTAAATTGCATAGAAAAACTTACATTTAATAGTTTTTTTTTTTATTATCATTGTTGAAATTGTTCAATTTATGTAGAGTATGCAATTAAAATATTAGCATAGTTCGGTTTATTTTATATTATTACTCAAAACTGCTATGAATATAACCTTTGGTACTGATGCCATTAAATTATGCATCTGTTAATTTGAGTTGCAAAGGTTTCATTAGTGGTCTGTTCAGATCAGTAACCTAATTATTAACAGTAGTGACCTATTATGCCCCTTTTTACAAGATGTAAAATAAGCCTCTGATGTCCCTAGAGTGTGTATATGAAGTTTCAGCTCAAAATACCACACAAATAATGTTTAATAACTCTTTGAAACTGACCCTTTTAGGCTTTGATCCTTATTGTGCCGTTTTGGTGACTGTCGCTTTAAATTCAAATGAGATTGTGCTCTTTTCAAAAGAGGGCGGGGCTACAAATGCTTGTGTGTCAGCATAGTGGCAGATTCAAAAATAAGACTAATGTCCTATGCTAATGAGGGAGAGATGGTCACTAGTGGGCAGGGCTTTCCCTCTCTGATGACACGTACAAAGGGAGAATGTCAATCAAAGTTTTTCTGCAAACTGTTTTTATCAAGTGTGATTATAAAGAATAGAATTAATACATTTTTACCATTAGAAGCTGGTTATATTCACAGACTGTTGCCGTACAAGTGTGTTTAAACCCCTTATAAAAGTGATTTTTGCATAACAAGTGCCCTTTAAGTAATAATATTATTAACAAAAATAATAGACCATGTCAATATACATATGACCACCCCTATAACGGATCAAACCATTGTGAATGTAGGATCACACCCTGCAGTCTATGCGAGAAAATAATCAGTCAGCCCTCAGGAAACCTGCAGATTTAACCAACCGATAGACGTCATAGCATAAAAATACACTTTTTTTCTTGTGAAATAGGTGTTTTTATCGACATATCCCCTTAAATAAATAAAAATTAGACTCATAATTTGTATTTTAATACACACCTATATGCTTGCACATGAAAGTTAAACAGTAAAACAAGTTCAATCTTTCATGGTCATCCGTTTACCGATGTAGAAACGAAAAGTTGTTACTTTTTTTAATTATTATTAAAAAAATAGGTGGTATATTTGAGACTCAAACACACAGTTGAAGTCAGAATTATTAGACCTCCTATTAAATTTGAATTCTTTTATATTTCTTTTTCCCCGATTTCTGTTTAATGGAGAGAAGATTAGTTTCAACACAAATAATAGTTTTAATAACTCATTTCTAATAACTGATTTCTTTAATCTCTGCCATGATGACAGCACATAATATTTGACTAGATATTGTTCAAGATACTAGTATTCAGCTTAAAGTGACATTTAAAGGCTTAACTAGGGTAATTGGGTTAATTAGGAAAGTTATGGTAATTAGGCAAGTCATTGTATAACAGTGGTTTGTTCTGTAGACAATCGGAAAATATTGCTTAAGGGGGCTAATAATATTGACCTTAAAAGGGTTTCAAAACTATTAAAAACTGCTTTCATTCTAGCCGAAATAAAACAAATGAGACTTTCTCCAGAAGAAAAAATATTATAGGAAATACTGTGAAAAAATATCGCTTGAGAAATATTTAAAAAAAGAATAAATAAATATTGCACAGGGAGGGCTAATAATTTTGTCCTCAACTGTATGTTGTAGGGATGCACCGATATGGATTTTTTGGCTGATATCAATAACCGATAACTCTTAAGATTTGGAGGTCGATAACCAATATATTATAGCCGATAGATATAAATATTTCAAAATGTTATATTTTTATGCAGTAAACAACTGATTTTATTTTAAAAACTTCATAAAAGTTTGAACTGATCTTATGAACTGAATAGCCTACTCAAAGCAAAAAAAGCTATAATTTCAAAATTGCAAGGTGATTATATAGTCAAGTCAAGTTTATTTATATAGCGCTATATTCACGATTTCACCTAAATCAGCATGCCAAAAATAAACTATTTCCTTTTCTTCGCACAGCAAATTAACATGCAACTTGACTGTTGCATAAAAATAATAGGTTTAATAACAAAATGGGATTTAATTAACAAACGAGTAAAATAAATATATTTTAAGTAAAATGAAAATGAAAGAACTAAGAACTGAAAGCAGCTCAAATGTTCTTGAATAAAACGTATTACAGTAATGTACATATGTAGAAATATATAAGTCCGAAAAAGCATTTTGAGAGGCATTTTGACAGTTCAGAGCCACCGTACAAGCAAAAAGCTAAATACAGATATTACTTTAGAAAATGCGGCATAAATTTGGCGTCCCATTTGGCGTTTTAGATTCTTTTGAACACATGTAGCTGCTGCTTGTCAATCAGACAACGCTTCTATGTTTGTTCTTGCTGTCAATTGCGGGAAGAATGATCGATGAAAGGTTTATAATAAACCGCTGTGAGTTTGAGAGTTTAACTGCAGGCACTGTGATGTCAGATTTTGATACAACACCTGAGCATTGAGCACAGATGACAAGCACAGTGCATATTATAAAGAACGAATGTGGCGGAGAGTTGAGAACACCTATGCTGGATTCAGTGGCTGGCACACATCTCCCCTGCTGCTGTTTGGGGTGCTGTGAAGGCTCTGTCGGCTCACTATGTGTGTGTGTGGTAATAGCCATCACGTGCCCTCGTTATAATGATTATAAATATGCCGATCAAACTGAATACAATCTTAGGTCAACAACACATGGCCAACAACGCGTTGATAATAACAAATAATCATATTAGATTACAAACAACCCAATGAATTGTTTAGCACTGCTATTGTTTACACATGTAATATTTTTCCTGAGGTGATTTAAACCAAAATACACAATGACACTCTATCAAACATCTGGAATGATAAGGAATATGGTTACTTACTGAGTTATTAACGCACAGCTATACCACACAAAGAAATGACGGACTTTGAAGGAATGTGAGGAAAGCTCCGTTATTGTGCGCTGGACAAGTCTGAACAAGTTCGACCCACGCATACGCGAGGCAGGCAGTTCTGTACAATTACAAATTCTATCGGCTTAAAGATATTGGCCTAATTTTGATATCGGACCGATAACGATAACATTAAAAAAAGCATTTATCGGCCGATAACGATATGGCCGCTGATATATCGTGCATCCCTAGTATGTTGAAATAGAGGTTAATGTTGGTCAGAATCAGTGATGGGATTAATGGTGCTATAAATAAACGGCGATACTTTTTTCAGTAATGAGTAATCAAATTAATTACTGTTTCCCCCGTTACAATGCCATTACCGTTACTGACAATAAAATGCGCGTTACTATAATTGAGAACACTGAAGCGGTTTTCATATATATATTTGTGTGTGTGTTTTATTTTATATTTAGCCACAGTGCTAAGCATTAGAGACTTCTTTAAAAAAAATTATAAAATAATAAAGTTCTTTTAAAAATAAGTCTTTAATGCTTAGCACTGCTGCATGTATTTGCTGAAATATTAGAAATAATTGAAATATTACAATTTAAATGCCTGTTTTCTAATATAATATATTTTAAAATGTGATTAATATTTGTAATGAAAAGCAGATTTTTTTCTAATATGCAGATTATTTATTTATTTATTTTAGCTCAAGAATAATTTCTGATTATTATCAGCATTGAAATCTTTTGTGCTGCTTAACTGTTGAAACCATTTTTTTTTCAGGATTTTTATTTTGGGGTTCAAATTTACACAAAATAATTAAAACAATAATAATAATTTTAAATTATTTAAAATTCAAATGTTTTCTAACATTCTAAATTATTAAAACCGGCACATTTAATTAACTTTATTTATTTATTTATTTATTTATTTATTTATTTATTTACTTATTTATTTATTTATTTATTTTTAGCTCAAGAAAAATTTCTGATTATTATCAATATTGAAACTGCACTGTTGTGCTGCTTAATTATGGAAGCCATATTTTTTTCAGGATTTTTTTTGTTAAAATTTACAATAATTAAAAATAATTTAAATTCTAAATAGTCAAAACCGTCTTAACTTAATGCGTCCGTTTGTTTATTTATATTTATATTTATTTATTATAAAAAAATATTTATTTATTTATTCATTCATTCATTTTTTAAATCTTATATTTTCTGCACATTTTAAGTATAAGTACCATTGTAGCATCCTTTTATGCATGTACATTTTATACCATGGTGTTTTTTTTGTGATGGTGGTGCATGTATAACAATTACTCAAGCTTTTGTGCAAACTTTGATGACAACTATTCAGAGTTTTATGCATGAACCCTCTGTAAATAATGGCAAACCTCAACATATTTTGCATTAACACTGGAGCAGCTTTTCTCTATAAACGTCAGAAACGCTCCGGCTAATCAAATCAAAGTTTAATGTTTAATTGGCATTGAAGCTCACGGCGAGCCAATGACAGCGCCGAGTCTCACGGCAGCATTACAAATCACAGATTTACACATTTATTAACATCAAATGATAGCGGAAGTGTCATTACTCGAGCTGGAAGCAGAATGCAAAGCTTTCTCTGCATGTTTCTCAAGGTCAGAGCTGATCTAAACCAATGCAGACTAATGGAGAGTCATGTCTAAATGCTGGAAAAAAGAAAAAAGCTGCTCGACCGTAATCGACATTAAGTTTGAAACCCAACAATCTGTGACTGCTGCTGAATGCTAGTGAAAATGAACTGCTGATTGGTGCAGATTCAATGCAGCAAGAAAATGTGTAAGTAATTGCATGAATAATCTAATTAAATTCATATTAAAATTTGCACACTGGAATTAGAATTATTTGAAGTTGCAATTTTATGCTTTTTTTTCAAAGATTAACATTCATTCATTCATTCATTTTCTTTTCCGCTTAGTCTCTTTATTAATCTGTCACCACAGCGGAATGAACTGCCAACTTATCCAGCATATGTTTTACGCAGCAGATGCCCTTCCAGCTGCAACCCATCACTGGGAAACATCCATACACACTCATTCACACACATACACTACAGAAAATTTAGCTTACCAATTCACCTATAGCGCATGTGTTTGGACTTGTGGGGGAAACCGGAGCACCCGGAGGAAACCCGCGCCAACATGGGGAGAACATGCAAACTCCACACAGAAATGCCAACTGACCCAGCCGAGGCTCAAACCAGCGACCTTCTTGCTGTAAGGCAATCGTGCTACCCACTGCGCCACCGTGACGCCCAAAGATTAACAATATGCCTGAAATTAGTTTTTCATGAATCCAGTTTTACTCAGACGATGTCTAAACTACACTGTAAAAAAAACAACTGTCAATTAAGGAGCCGATCACACTGAACACGCTTTTCTGTTCTAAAAATGCAAGGCACACCACACTTTCTTTTTTGTTGACAAGAAAAGAAGTGCGGTGCGGTTTTTATCTTGCTAGGCAACGACTGAATCAGCTGTGTATTGTGCACAAGTGCTGCTGTTGATATTGTTATATTTTTTATATTTAATAATAATGTGATATTCTTGATTTGTGAAGTCATACAGCTCCGGATATCTCGAATCAACAGCCACAAGTCTCTCCTCCATCTTCAAAAGTCTTCGTAGTCGTCTTGACAACACAACACTGCAGTCACCTCAAAGGAAACTTCACCTCTGCTTTCATTTGATTTGAGAATGAAAAAGACGCGAGTGACGTAGCTCGCTTTTTCAGCTTAGGGCGTACTCTCGCTAGGCATGGTTGCCTTGAACCTTGCCAAAGCGCGGTTGTCCCCCTCCCCTCTCCCCCGACGGCCTGCACTCACATTGCATCCGAGCCGGAGCATGCTTACATTATCGATGATGCGCTGTTCAGTTTAACAGAGAAAAGTGCTGTTGCTCAGCACAGTGGACATTGCTTTAGATATATTGTTTTGTATTATTTTTAGTCGTTTGGGATGCAGTGACACGCAGTCAAATATTTTGCTGAACAGATTCACCACTTTTGACGCTCATAAATGATCATAAAAATCCTTGTGCTGCAGGTATTAAGGGGTTTGCAGCTGTCGTGCAGTGAGGGGTTTGTGTCTGTAATAAACTATGACAGTTCGCGTTCATTGAAAAGTAAGAATGATTAATGGATCCATATGAAACAGTCCCTTAAAAGTGACGTTGCGTCTTCAGTTTCGGGCTCAGGCACGCTTTGCACTCACGCTATAAGTGTACCGCGCCAAAGCCCAACCGAACCGTGCTCTGGCACACCTCTTCCAACCGGGCCAGGGCTGGCCAACTGAACTGCTTCTGGGCCCGATTCGGAGCACTCACACTTGTCAAACAAACAGGGAAACGCGCCTGGGCACGGTTCGGATAGCATAGTGTGATGAGTATGCCCTTAGAGAAAGTTGCAGTTCAACTGCAAGTGCACATCGCTTGAAGGCAAAAACGCTATGTGTAGCAGGAGGTTAAAATTCGAGGCGCACCGGGCGCATAAGCAGCACAGAAAACACTCGCTCGCCGATAGTAAATCATTCAAAAAAGGCGCCTCTCAATGCAAAAAGCACATTCGGTATGACCGCCCCCTAACAGTGTCCATATTTTGTGTTTTCTGTTTATTTACGGTTGTGATCTCTGCTCTGTAGACTTTTGATGTTGAAAATTCAACTTTACAGTTTAACATAGTGACTTTAATTGACATTGACAATAGTTTGAAATAATATAATATATATGAAATAATATATAGAGAATTAAGTGAAATAACAGAAAATGTACTGGCAGTTTATTACAAGGTTTTTAGCGTAATATACAACATAAACCCAGACGGTATATCACTTTGAGCTATTAAAAATGTTCATAAAAGTCACTTTTTCATACTTTTCAATGTTAAACTTCAATGTTAAACAACCTGACAAACCCTTGCTGCAGCTCTGAAACAACTTTTATGGACCCTTTTCACATTTCCAGGTTTCTCAGTAGCGGAAGTCTTCATTGTTGGGTAAACTTAGAGCGCAGTCAATGGGAGAGTATACAACAAATCAATTTTACAATCCTATTTGCTGAAATAATAAAGGAAAAACTCCCCGATGGTGTTATCAAGACGTTCAGAAAAAGGAAAATAATAGTGTGAGACTAACGGCAGCCAGAAGACAGAACAACATCAAATTTACTGTCGTGTTCCCATAGACGCTGCATTAGAAACACCTCGCATAAGCGGTAATTCGTTTCGTGTAATCTGATGCAGAGATGATAAAATACATACATAATAAATGTTCATGGGCGTCACGGTGGCGCAGTGAGTAGCACGTTCGCCTCACAGCAAGAAGGTAGCTGGTTCGAGCCTCGGCTGGGTCAGTTGGCATTTCTGTGTGGAGTTTGCATGTTCTCCCCGTGTTCGCGTGGGTTTCCTCTGGGTGCTCCGGTTTCCCCCACAAGTCCAAAAACATGTGGTATAGGTAAATTGGGTAGGCTAAATTGTCCGTAGTGTATGTGTGTGAATGAGTGTGTGTGGATGTTTCCCAGTGATGGGTTGCAGCTGGAAGGGCATCCGCTGCGTAAAACAAAACGCTGGATAAGTTGGCGGTTCATTCCGCTGTGGCGACCCCGGATTAATAAAGGGACTAAGCCGAAAAGAAAATGAATGAATGAATAACTTCATTAACATTAAATACATATAAGTGTTACCAAAATGTTTATATATAAAAAAGATATTTGGAAATTGTATTGGAATTGATTTGAATCCAGAATCACAGAAAACTCAAACACAATGTCTCCTTTGCAGTAAGTTAGTTTGCAATGCTAATTTAAATATGTTTGCATCATGCCTATAGGTTTATTTATGTTTTTCTTATATAAATTCTTACCAGCACCAGTTAAGTGAAAAGGTTGCACAGTCACTTTTCTGGCTCAGGATCTGGACCGTTTTGTTTCCCCTCTGTCAATCAGCTTAATTCTGTCTGCACATCAGGATTTGGACACAACCGACAGGGTCAATTGATTTCAGGCCATTACTGCATGTGTGCATCCGTGTCTTTTACTGCAGGTGACAACAGGGGTCAGATGGAGGCCAGTGTAATGTGGCAATTTCAGAGAAACTGTGATTGTGGACGCTTTGCCAACAGTGTGTTTGGATGAAACCGGCCCTTTATGGGGGAAAAAAAGATCTGGCAACAGCCTAAGAGGCAAAGTGCAATTAAGACTGAGAAGTTCATTAGACAGCTAAGAAGAAACTTGATGCTACAGTAATATTAATCTTGAAATAAAGTCATGGGCATTTTTCAGGGCTGCACGATATAGGAAAAATCTGATATTGCGATATTAATTAATTAATTTATTTATTTATTTATTTATTTATTTATTTATTTATTTATTTATTTATTCATTCTGCAATATATTTTGCAATATGAATAAAATTTCGCCAGATGCTTTTGAATAGCTCTATTTTGCATTTCCTTAGACGTTTAGCAGTATTTAGGTAGAGAGATTTAATAATCAAATGTAAAATAACACTTCAGTGAGTTGAAATGAAGTGAGTTTTTGGGGTTAGCATTGCATTGGCAGATTATTTTACTTGTTTTAAGGACAAATTCACTTAATTATGACATTTTAAACAGACACAAGAGAAAAACTCTAAATAAAAACATATTTTTGAAGTGTTCAAATATATATGTAATGCAATGTAATGTGCTAAGCGGCAATTTCAGAGAAACTGTAATTGTGGACGCTTTGCCAACAGTGTGTTTGGATGAAACTGGCCCTTTATGGGGGGAAAAAAAGATCTGGCAACAGCCTAAGAGGCAAAGTGCAATTAAGACTGAGAAGTTCATTAGGCAGCTGAGAAGAAACTTGATGCTACAGTAATATTAATCTTAAGATATTGACCTTATTCTTCACGTACAAGCAGGCACAGCCATTGGAATCGTTTTGGCTGGAGACTTCCGCTCTCATTCACTTCCATTGATTTTTAGACGTTAAAAACAGCTCGTTCTGCTGCTTGATGTTGCAAAGTGACATTTTGTATTATATTATTCTACTTTTTATGCATAGTCATGAACACACTTGTTTGTAGAGCGAGGAGATTGACCGTTTTCTGAAGTTTATTATTCCTAGTAATTTCTCCCATAAGCAACTGAAGTTCTAAAACAATCGCAAAAACCAGCGCACTTCCGCATTGCAGAATAAGGTCACTAGAAAGGAGTGGTGGAAAATAATGGATTACAAATGCTTTATTTACTCTAATCCAGTGTTTCCCAACCCTGTTCCTGGAGGCACACCAACAGCACATATTTTGGATGTCTCCCTTATCTAGGGTTGGGTACCGGGTACCTATGTAACCGGTATGCACCGGACCGAATCAGCATATGAATTTCGGTGCCTAATTTTGGTGCCACAGGTGCTGTGACAAGGACATAAGAAGCATCAAGGGGTGCATCAAAGGCACACAAGTATGCGTTGTGTCACACCATCTCTAAACATTTAATTTTAAACAACTTTGAGGGATACGGACACTGTCGACGATCATAGGCATTTTTTTTCTTAGCAGTGTATAGAAGACAACACGCGCAGTACAGCGCATCCGGTGAGCGACTCCCTTCAGATTCATCAAATTTGCTTAAACTAAGCGAGAATGTATATGTTAACATTACTTTGAAACCTCTGTGGTTAGTAGTTTTGGAAAATATAAACAGAGTTACGGGATCAGAAATATATCAATCTGTAAACATTTTTTAGATTTTAGACGAGGGAAATAAACATGCGTTATGGATGTGACCAAAAAAGTCTGAGAGTTTACAGTATACAACATACTTTGTAGAAATTCTGAGAATTAAACTGCACAACCCGAAAGTTCAAGTTCATTTATTTATAGAGCACATTTAAAAACAGCCACAAGACTGACCAAAGTGCTGTACATAAGACAGAGTAAAATAATAAGACAGAATATAAAAACATAAAAATAAACCAAGAGAAATGACTGAGTAAACATAGAAATGAAGCAATAGAAAGGACTATTAAAATAATATAAAAAAACCCAAGCTAAATAGGTACGTTTTTAGGAGTGATTTAAAAATAGACAGTGATGGAGCCATTCTGATCTCAAGGGGCAGAGAATTCCATAACCGAGGAAAGCTCTGTCCTCTCTATGTTTCAGTCTGGACTGAGGAACTAAAAGAAGATTTTGATCACTTGATCTAAGAGATCTTACGGGAGTGTACAAATGGAAAAGCTCTGAGAGATAGGTTCGGGCTAGATTATGAAGGGATTTAAATACCAGTAAAAGCACTTTAAAATCAATTCTGAATTGGATGGGCAACTAATGGAGGCCCCTTAGAATAGGGGTAATGTGGTCAAAAGAAGCAATGCTAATTAAAAGGAGAAAAGTTGCTCACTATAGAATAAAAATGATTGATTTTAATTTATATTTTTGCATTTATGAGGGAAAAACTTGGTCATGGATGTGACATCTCTCCGTTATGAATGTGACAGATGTGAAATTAGCACTTGTGTGACTTTGGTAAATCAAATATAATTGTTTGAAAAGACTGACAGAGACATTTTTGAGTATTTTTACAGTACTGTAAAATACAAGCCTACACAAAAAACGTAGAAATGGTTGCACTATTTTGGTGACAACTTATTTTTTTTCATGGCAAGGTTGACATTTGCTTGTAATTGCTCTCTACAGTCATTGGCTAAGTAGAATAATCAGTCCTGGGATCCCCGTCCAATAAAATCGCACATAAACAAATCACATCAGACAGACCTCAAGACAGACGCTTTATAAATGCAGCGAACATGTACAGTGTAAATCATTAAAAGTGTCCAAGACGACACAAGATCATCACAAGATGATGATAATGAAGAAGATGTCTACTGTGTGATGACTGAAATCCCAAAATGGCCTTAAACGATCACTAATTGCACTACAGAATGTTACGTTTTCAAACAAATGCACAAATTGCATGTATTCTATCAATGCTGCATTTTGTGCTGTGGTTTGTGGCGCCACCTGCTGGGCACTTGTAGCTTGTTATTCAGTGGTCAAAGGTCATAACCTGAGAGTTACATATCAGCATATCACATAACATATCAGCACAGCTATATTTTTGCCCCTTAGGTTACACACATTTCACTCCGCATGTAAACGCATCAACCTGCTTTCTGTCGGCTTATTATAGGTGCATATATTAATTTAATGTGTTCTTTAAATTCATCTCACATTTTAGATTTACAGTCCATTAAAGGCAAATATTTCAACTTATATTTAGAAACACACTTCTAAGAAAATGCCGTACTGCAATACTCTTTTCACCACTAATAGAAAGTAATCTGACTAAATGATTGTCTTTTTTCGACATGCAGGAACAGTGGATTCTGCCGACATGCACCCACTTTGGGCCAAAACATCCGAACAGAAGAATAGAGTCTGGATGAGGAGAGTGAAACACAAGCCAGACGCTGATAATGGAGGCGCAGCTGTTTCTCCTCAACTGGAAATACTGCGCCTTGAAAAGAAACTCAAGGATGAATTGGGGTGAGTGATCTAATGTGCATTTATTTGCATTTGACCGGTGACTGATGGGCAGAACGTCCTGAAACTCCCTCTGAAGATTTGCACCTATTTATAGAAATAGCATCTTTTTTGGTCATTTATGCAAAACTAAAAAAAACAAAAAAATATTTAAAATTTGTGATAAATGTCATCGTTTGTTTATGAAATAAGACAAAATAGTTTTGTACTCCAACATAACTACATAAATCAATCAATTGGTTACTTGGTTTTATATACTTATACAGTGGTGTGAAAAAAAAAAATGTTTGTCATACTTTAATCTACACTTTAAATATTAGTAAAAAATAACAACAACCCAACATTCCGTTTTTAAATAAAGGTCTTTATTATTAAAGGAAATCTACATAACCCTGTGTGAAACAGTGTTTGCCTCATGTTAAAACATAACTTAATTCTCTTAAATCACACTTGAGTTTAATTTCTCTAGCCACACTCAGGCCTGTTTACTGCTACACATGTTCGCAATCAAGAAATCACTTAAATAGGACCTGCCTGACTCGGTGAAGTAGAACAAAAGATCCTCAAAAGCTAGGTCCTCTCATGCTGAGATCTAAAGAAATTCAAAAACAAATGAGGAAGAAAGTAATTGAGATCTGCATAGGTTATAAAGCAGCTTTGAGACTGCAATGAACCACAGTGAGAGCCATTATCTAAAAATGGCAAAAACATGGAACAGTGAGTGCCCGATCGACCAAAATTACCCCAAGAGCGCAGCAACAACTCATCCAAGAAGTCACAAAAGACCCCACAACAACATCCAAAGAACTCACTTGCCTCAGTTAAGAAGAGTGTTCATGACTCCACCATAAGAAAAAGAACATAAAGGCTCATCTCGGTTTTGCCAGAAAACATCTCCAACTTGATGATCTCCAAGACATTTGGGGAAAATACTCTGTCTCTTTTGTCTCGTTTTGACTGACGAGACAAAAGTTGAACTTTCTGGAAGGTGTGTGTCCCATTATGTGTGACATAAATTTAACACCGCATTTTAGAAAAATAACAGTAAAATGTGATAAATGGGGCTGTTTTGCTGCTTCAGGACCTGGAAGACTTGTTGTGATAAATGAAATCATGAATTCTGCTGTGTACCAAAATATCTTGAGGGAGAATGTCTGGCCATCTGTTAGTGACCTCAAGCTGAAGCGAACTTGAGTTCCACAGCTGAATGGCTAAAGAGAAACAAAATGAAATCTTTGGAGTGGCCTAGTCAAAGTCCTGACCTGAACCCAATTGAGATGCTCTGGCATGATCTTAAAAAGGCAGCTCATGCTCGAAAACCCTCTAAAGTGGCTGAATTACAACAATTCTGCAAAGAGGAATGGGCCATTCCTTCACAGCGCTATAACAGACTCATTGCAAGATATTGAAAACTCTTGATTGCAGTCGTTCCCAACCAGTTCCCAGTCGTGGCCCAACCAGTTATTCGGTTTAGGGGCAAACACTTTTTCACAGGCTATGTAGTTTTGTATTTTGTTTCCCTATAGTATTAAGAGTTAATTTCTGACGCGGACACATTTTGACAGGTTTCATGAGAATTACCCTCATAGAAAAAAAAAAATCAATTAGACACATTTTTCTATTAATGTGCGAGTCTTTTTCAGGCAAGGCCTTTTCACCGCTGTGCTGCTTCATTAAATGGCTCACACACTGTCTTTGTTTTCGATAATTATCTGAGGCGTCAGTCATTAATTACACGCTCATTTGCATTTGTGCACGTGACGAGCGCGAGTCTCTGCCTGTCAAAACGACACACACTTTCACACACTGCTGAATCTCTGACAGCTGACGTGCTTTCAGACACTGCTTTTCTCTGGAATCAAAGGCATAATGAGGGAACGAGTGCCACTGAAAAGCTTTAGATGAAAGAAGAAAGAAGAAAAAACCAGCATAGAACTGAAAGATGACTTTATAGACAGACACGCTCAACATGTCAACATGAAACACAGTTGTTGAAATATGATGTATTTTACTAGTAAAACATGATATTCTGTGAGGGAATCACCTCAGGAAATTGCAGTCAGTATATGCTGATGGATTTATAGAAAAATGAGCCTTATGTTATTTTGTTTTATTGTGACATGGAGAATGTTGGAGACAGTTGTCATGAAAAAACTGTTAAAATGGTCACATTTTATAATACGTTTACGCTATTTAATTAGTTAGTGTTTTTATATTGTATTTAATTAGTGTGTTAAATGTATTTATACAACAGTTCTGTCTGGTTCTCGAATCTGATTGGCTGATAGCTGTGTGATATTCTGCAATAACAGCACTCGTACGGCCTCCTCACCCTTGTGTATTACTCTGCCCACATAGAGTGATAGCAGAGAAATAAACTCACTACAGTTTGACAAATATCGCAGCTGTTGGGCAACATAATGTACTTTTGAGGCTTTTTTTATGCGAGAACGTAGTTGTTTTGATTGCAACTATGCAGTTTATTTATAAGGATAGTGCCTATTTTAAATATTTCTAATTTGGGAGATTCAGTGCATCGGTGGTCATCAGCCTGTCAGAGCAAATAAATTGACAGTTAACACTCCGCCACAAGATGGCGATAGAGACCGCATAAGTCCTTGGGGGAGAAATATTATGCGTTTTCTTTTCCTATTTCAAACTACAGCTGATCAAATCATTATAAAACAGGTAAGTGACATTGTAAGTTGATCTCTGTCTCTTGTATTTTTTTAGTGCTGTATTTATACCATAGTAATCTGATAGTGTTTGCTTTGCTTTGGCTTTTTCGGGGTTAGTTATTGTGATCTTCTGATTGCAACAGAGAAATACTGGGAAATCTCTGTAGACATTTCATGCCGTTCAGCCTTATAATTTTAAAATGTCAGCAAAATCACCTGTTTTGTCATCACTTTAGACATTCATTCATTCATTCATTCATTTTCTTTTCGGCTTAGTCCCTTTATTAATCCGGGGTCGCCACAGCGGGATGAACCGCCAACTTATCCAGCACATGTTTTACGCAGCGGATGCCCTTCCAGCCACAACCCATCTCTGGGAAACATCCATACACTCCCATTCACACTCATACACTACGGACAATTTTAGTTTTACCCAATTCACCTATACCGCATGTCTTTGGACTTGTGGGGGAAACCGGAGCACCCGGAGGAAACCCACGCGAACACGGGGAGAACATGCAAACTCCACACAGAAATGCCAACTGACCCAGCCGAGGCTCGAACCAGCGACCTTCTTGCTGTGAGGCGAACGTGCTACCCACTGCGCCACCGCGTTGCCCCCACTTTAGACATTATGCTAGAGAATCATTCAAATACTAGCTCTAAAGTGAGGTAGCAATGGTTTCTGCTGTTCTGACGTCAGCTGCAGATATAAATGAATGGCGGAAGAAAGTAGTTCCTCTTACAAAAGGATTTTTGAGACTCCCCGTGTTTGAGTTTATTTTTTATACACACGATTATGCCGTCAAACTGTTGTATAAACGCAATATCACACTCGTAGCAGTGCAATATGGCTATATATCATCACTGGTGGAACACTAAGGCACTTGGCCTGCGGCCTCGAGCCAACGCATGCCTCCCACCAGTGCCGATCCAGCCACATCGCACTGCTATTCATGTGATTTTGCTAATTTATGAACAATACAGCATTTATTATTCATATTTCAACATTTACTAATGCATTATTAAAATTCAAAGTTGTGCTTGTTAAATTCAATCACTGTGATTTAGCAAGAAATAACAATGAATGACTTTATTTTCATTAACTAATGTTAACAAAGATGAATAAATAATGTAATAGATGTATTGTTCATTGTTTGTTTATGTTAGTGAATACTAATAACTAAAAGCTAATAATAACTGATGGAACCTTATTGTGAAGTGTTGAAAATAAGACTGTAAATGAAAATGTTATTATAATTATTCAAATGTAATATAAAAAAATAGATCTAGTTAAAATTGTTAACAGCTAAATGCTAAAAGCTAAATAAAATAGTCTATACAATGTTGCAGAATGTGTTGCAAAAATACTGTAAATGAAAATGTTATAGTTATTAAAAAGTAACATTATTTAATAAAATAAAAATGATTAAAGTAGTTGTAAATTTGAACATTTAGCTAAATAAAAATGCTAAAATCTAAATAAAATAAAGTATATAAAATGTGTAACACTGTATAAAATATGTAAATAATAATAATAACAACAATAAAACACTTTAACATAAAATAAATTCAACTAATTACATAAGGCAAAATGTTGCAACCAATAAGGAATAATGTACAAAATGTAATAAATCTATAATTTAATACTATAATATGAAATCACACACATGCACACACACAAACACATATAGATGTCTGTATGTACATATGCCGTGAATGAATGTTTATATGCAATTAATTCATTTTTATAAGCAATGATTATGAATTGTGTTTATGAATAATTGTAAAAATGCTTCATATTAATAGGAATATGTGTAGTTTTTGTGGAATTTGCATTAAATCCACTTATTAGTTTTGAGTCTGTGTTTCTGGAGTTGATTGTAATGTTTGTGGTAATGATTTGACTGTTTGCACAATCTGCACATGCTCACAGATGGAGCATCTTTCTGAAACACAATCTGCTTCGTCCTCATGAAACGCAGTGAAGTTTTTCCTGTATTAATCCACCAGAAACAGACAGAGAGCAGTTTTACATTCCTCCCAGCACACTGACAGGACATGATCACTGCACCGAAACACAGACAACAAGAGCATTAAAAATACACCCCAGCTCACACACCAACAGGAACAACTGTATTTTTAAAGGTGTTTTATTTACTTTTTACTCATACTTTGAGTAATATTTACAACAGATCTTTACTCGCACTACATTTTTGGGCAAGTAATGGTACTTTTACTTGAGTTGGATCAGTACTCTTTCCACCATTGGTCCTAACTACATGCGACGTGATGAAAGCTATCTTTTCCATGTTAAAATGATTTTTTTGTCATAACCATTTGCCACAGCAAGCGCGAAACGTCTTTTTTATAAATGCTTTCTATTTCCGCGGTGTCGCAACAGAACAACAGCATAAACAACAACGACAATGATCACCTCAGGTACTGATTATGGGCATTATTCAGTGTTAAATGCTCCCAATATGAGTTTGAAGACCATTTGAGGTGACATTTATTGCCATACTACTGAAAGCAGCAGCAGCAGCCGATATTTCACCTATAAAATAACTAGCAGACGGTTTGAAAATGAAAGTCAAAACTGTGACCAACAACATCCGTCACTCAGTAGACTATTAATAATGTTAAAGAGGTTTCATATGTATTAATTAGATTAAAAACCTCACAGTGGCTGCTATTTAAATGAATAGCTCTGGTATTAAAATGTTTCTGTCATGTCACGTTTAGTGCGGACAGCCAAATTGCTTGTTTTTTTTATTGTTTTTAGCATAAGAAAATAAACAATAACATAAACGGAACAAAAAAAATAAAAAAAATAAAGAAAAAGGAAAAACAGGCCATTTCACAATACACAAATAGTCGGACACAACCTATTACAATATCGTCTAGAGAGCATAAGAGAACTAAATATAGAATAAAAATAATTTACAGAGAAATGTGTAGGCTCCACCACTCGACATGTGCCGAACCAATCCCACCTATAATGAGTTATAAGTCAGCATTACTGATATAAAACATAATTGGGTTCCAGATTTTAAAAAATATGTTTTGTTTGTTTGCCATCCCATATCGCATTTCTTCCATGGGCAACACAAAACTTAAGCTCCTAATCCAGGTTTCGAAGACCGGCACGTGATCTGACTTGCTATTTTGTAAAATTATTTTCTTTGCTAATATCATACACAAAGATACTGCCTATATCCAAATTGCTTGTTGCTGGAGTTGTATTGTGTTGTCAGGACACATATAGGGTACAGTATGTCCACATTAAGCCAGATACAGTTGAAGTCAAAATTATTGTGGTTTGTGGTTGGGGATGATGTTGGTTCTACATAGATTGCTAGGCGACCGTCAACCGTTTTCTCAGAGGATGACAAGCTGACAAAATATTGCTGCAACTCTGACACAAGTTTTAGTTATGGAGAAAATAAAAAAAGCACTGCAGTGTTTGGGTGTTCTGTGTTTGTCTGAAGTAATTAGTCTATCAAAATGTGTATATTCCATACAAAGTATGAAGCTGCTCGGTCAGTTCTCATCACATGACTCGCGGTGCGCTCATGGCATTCTGAAAGATGTTTTCAACTGGGGGCTCACGAGCGTCACTCCCATTATGCGTGCGCAAGCCACGCGCCTCCATTGGAAACAACAAAGTTGTGCACGGAAAACACACGAGATGTGAACGGCCACTGTCATTTCCGATCTCCAGCAGTTGATTTTCTTGCACAGACATGCTGGATTCACCTGATTTGTTGACAAAAGGGTTGCAGATCTATACCTTGGCAGTTCGTAGGTCCTTCACTGGGCCTTTTCCCCTTAGCAAAGAAACCTTCCAAAGACATTTGTTTTTGCTAGCTTGTGGATTCAATTTGGGCGCTCAAGTGACCAAGATGTAACCTAGAGAATACACTCTTTTTTTTTTTTTTATAAAAATAATTTTCAGAATAAAAGATCGTTCAGACTCAGATAATAAATAAAACGGAAATAATTAATGAATTTTTTTGTGCTGCCCGGTACCAATTGATCCACGGACCAGTACCGGTCAATGGCCTGGGGGTTGGAGACCACTGCCCTAACATACCTACACTGCAAAAAATGCTTTTCTTACTTAGATTTTTTGGCTTGTTTCTAGTCCAAATATCTACAAATTCTTATATCAAGAAGCTTTTTCTAGGTAAGCTAAACATAATGTCTTGTTTTAAGAAATAATATGCCAATATTAAGTGAGTTTTTCCTTAAAACAAGCAAAATAATCTGCCAATGGGGGAAGCAAAATAATCTTGTTTTTCCTTTTGACATAAGATTATTTTGCTTCCCCCATTGGCAGATTATTTTGCTTGTTTTAAGGAAAAACTCACTTAATTTTGGCATATATTTCTTAAAACAAGACAATATGCTTTGCTTGTCTAGAAAATTCTTCTTGATTTAAGAATTTTTAGAAATTTGGACTAGAAACAAGACAAAAAATCGAAGAAAGAAAAGCATTTTTTGCAGAGTAGATAACATAATTACCCTAGTTAAGCCTTTAAATGTCACTTTAAGCTGAATACTAGCATCTTGGAAAATATCTAGTCAAATATTATGTGCTGTCATCATGGCAAAGATAAAAGAAATTGGTTATTAGAAATGAGTTATTAAAACTATTATGTTTAGAAATGTGTTAAAAAAATCTTCTTTCCATTGAACAGAAATTGGGGGAAAATGTACAGGGGGCTAATAATTCAGGAGGGGTAATAATTCTGACTTCAACTGTATATTTGAACTTTTAGTTTTGGGTGTAAATTTTGGTCTGGTCCACACTGACATTTCACATTTTGTCCTGCAAAAACGAAGCTTTAATTGGATGCTGTGCCATGGATAAATTAGAAAATACAGTTTTGTGTTGTGAAATCAGACACGTACTATTGTACAGATTTTTTATATCATTATCTGTCATTCACTTTCACAGACAGCTAAAAATAAATGTTAATGTGTACAGTTTTTCCAGTACATTCCTGCAAAACTGACAGAGCATTTAATCATCACAAAACATTGTTTTTGTGTTTCTGAACATGACATGAAATGAAATGGTGTCTAAGTGTGATCTTGATGCACCAGTAAACTGTGGGAGATTTTGCCAATAAATTGGTCATGCCAAGTCTCAATGTGGATGAGAAAGTTTTTGAATATGCTTGAAATTACTGAATGTTTCGATGTTTTGAAAGCAAAGAAATTCATTGAAATCATAGGAAACGTCACTTCACTTTGAGTGTCGACCCATTTCAATTATGAGCTTTCAATGATCAAAGTCACACACACACACACACACCACTTGTACAGCTATCTTTATGAGGACATAGATGTAGTAGACAAAATCATTTTTATACTGTACAGACTGTATTTTCTTTCCCCCTACCCCTAAACCAAGACTCACAGGAAACAATCTGCAGTTTTACATTTTCAAAATACTTCATTCGGTGTGATTTATGAGCTGTTTACCCTGTGGGGACCCAAAAAGTCAATATTTACTGGTATTGCTATACTTGTGGGGACATTTGGTCCTAACAACATAGGAAATACAACACGCACACACGCACGCACGCACGCACGCACGCACACACAAATGACTGGCAGATTTTCATATTTTGCCATATGGGAGAACATCAGATGTTTATCTGTGATAGACACGCCACATATTGTGTATATAATTGTTTTTTCTATAGATATCAGTCAGATCGCAGATGTTTTCCTCTGAAAAAAGAGCCTGTAGTGTGATACGTGTCCTCTAGAGATTCAGAAGTGTCTCAAATTAGACTTGAAGATGCTAAAATTAACCACCATCTTGTTACAGACTTTAACATTCCTTACTTTATGGCAGTAGTTTGCTTGATTTTGCTTGATTTGACAGATCTAATATTGTGTGCAATCTTTTCTATTAAAAAATTGAAAAAAATATATTTTTACATTTCATGGGGGCTCAGTGGTTAGCACTGTGGCCTCACAGCAAGAGGGTCGCTGGTTAAATCCCGGCTGTGTCAGTTGGCATTTCTGTATGGAGTTTGCAT
Organism: Danio jaintianensis; assembly: GCA_903798115.1. NCBI lineage: Eukaryota > Metazoa > Chordata > Actinopteri > Cypriniformes > Danionidae > Danio > Danio jaintianensis. The sequence goes on from CAIGQV010019088.1 coordinate 11,580,631, forward strand.
GTTCTCCCCATGTTGGTGTGGGTTTCCTCCGGGTGCTCCAATTTCCCCCACAGTCCAAACACATGCGCTATAGGTGAATTGGATGAAATAAATTGGCCGTATTGTATGTGTGAGAGTGTATGGGTGTTTCCCAGTACTGGGTTGCAACTGGAAGCGTATCCGCTGCGTAAAACATATGCCGGAATAGTTGGTGGTTCATTCCACTGTGGTGACCCCTGATAAATCAGGGACTAAGCTGAAGGAAAATGAATGAATGAATCTCTTTTGTAGTATCCATTATTTTTGTTGGGTTTTATTCACTTTTTATTTGTGACATATTACTGGTGCAAAATGTACAACTCAGACACACAACTAATCCAAAACTACACGCATACAATTGAAGCAAAAATGACTAGCCTAAATTAAAAACTAAAGCAAATTATAGTGGCCAGTTAGTGTTGGAGGTTTCATGGATAAATTTGAGCAGCCTGGTGGCCATTCTTGATTGATTGCACATTCCACCAGTAAGAGCAGAGTGTGAAGGTTTAATTAGCAGAGTGATAGCACAGTTTTGCTTCAAATATTGCAATGCACACAACATTATGGGTGACATATCAGAGTTCAAAGAAGACAAATTATTGGTGTGCGTCTCGCTGGTGCAACTGTGATCAAGACAGATAGTCTTTGTGTGTATCAAGAGCTGTGGTATTCAGAGTACTGTCAGCAAACCACCAACAAGAAGAACCGAATGCAACAGGAGTAACTGTGGACGCAAGAGGAAGCTGTCTGATAGGGATGTCCGGGTGTATCCAAAAACATTAAACCACAGCTGCCCAACTCACTGCAGAATTAAATGTGCACCTCAGCTCTCCTGTTTCAGCCAAAACTGTTCATCGGGAGCTCCACAGGGTCAATATACATGGCCAGCTGCTATAGCCAAACTTTGGTCACTCATGCCAATGCCAAACTTCAGTTTCAATGTGAAACATGTATTGTTCTCTGATGAGTCCGACGTCTTTCCCACGTCCGGGAGAGTTATGGTGTGGAGAAGCCCCAAAGAAGCCAACCACCCAGACTGTTGCATGCCCAGAGTGAAGCATGGGGGTGGATCAGTGATAGTTTGGGCTGCAATATCATGGCATTTCACAGGCCCAACGCTTGTGCTAGATGGACGCATCACTGCCAAGGACTACCGAATCAAACAATGTTTGAATCAAACATGGTTCAAACATTGTATCCTGAAGGCGGTGCTGTTTATCAGGATGGTAATGCACCAATACACACAGCAACACTGGTGACAGAGTGATTTTATGAACATGAAAGTGAAGCTGCACAGTCACCAGATCTAAATATTATTGAGCCACTTTGGGGTGTTTTGGAGGAGCGAGTCAGAAAACGTTTTCCTGCTTGCAAGAGATCTGCAGAGTGGATGGCAACATCAACAGCCTGAGGTATCAAGACATTTGTGCTGCCCATTACATTACAAACCACAGGAGACGGCAAATTCTTCAGCAGGATAGCGCTCCTTCTCATACTTCAGCCTCCACATCAAAGTTCCTAAAAAAGCAAAGAAGGTCAAGGTGCTCCAGGATTGGCCAGCCCAGTCACCAGACATGAACATTATTGAGCATGTCTGGGGTAAGATGGAGGAGGCATTGAAGATGAATCCAAAGAATCTTGATGAACTCTGGGAGTCCTGCAAGAACGCTTTCTTTGCCATTCCAGATGACTTTATTGATAAGTGATTTGAGTCATTGCAGAGATGTATGGATGCAGTCCTCCAAGCTCATTGGAGTCATGAACAATATTCATTCTTTTTCCACTGCACCATGACTATATATTCTATACTGTACATTATTTCTGTTAAGTGACAAGACTTTTGTCTAAGCAAAGTCAGACCTTACTGTCCTAATTAAATCATTCAAAATCAAGGCATGATCATATTTTATTTTGGTCAAATAAGCGTAATCTAGAGGCCTTTGCCTTTCATATAAACCACTTCTGATACCAAATGATCAACTAGAAGTCAAGGTATTATTTGTTGTTCCTAAAATTTGGATAGGTGACAAGACTTTTGTCAATGTAGTGTGTATATTGCAATATCTAAGCAATTACAAAAGGAGCAATAACAAGCAAAAAGAAGAATGAATGTAGAAAGAGAGAAAGAAGAAAGACACCTAAAAGATGGATGGAGGAAAACAGTCAAATGGACAGAATTTACAGAGATTAAAACTCCACACACTGCCTGTCTCAACGCAGATTAATGTCCACCAGAGCGTCTGTCTGACCAGGGGACATGAACAAGTGTGAGAGAAAGAGAACGCGACAGCTGAACACACACTTCAGAGTGCACATTTGTCTTGCTGTCATAATACTAAAATATGAATAAATCACCGAAAACATTTGCTCGCCTCCTCCTCTGATTTAACACGTTTCTTCATTCTGGATGCTTTGGTTTGGTGGTGAAAGTGAAGAAAA
>CAIGQV010019088.1:11583097-11595350 GCA_903798115.1 Danio jaintianensis
CAATATTTCTATATAAAGAGCAGTAATTAAAAATGATATTGTTAGTTCCTTCTAGACAGCACTCCAAGACAGACTAGCCAAATATATGCATGAAGTCAATATCAGCTCAGCGTCGGATGTTTTGCTGGCCTCTAAATATTTCATGCTTATAACAGCCCAATCTCCCCTATCTGAAGAGGACTATCCAACTATTTATTTTTCATGGAGTGCCGCTGTGCATTCGCCATTCAAAACGATAACCACAGAAAAGCTCTTCATTCATTAGCTGAGGTGACCTGAGGACATTCACTGAGGATACATTATACAAACCTAATGCTATATTTGATAAGATCTCAAATAAAAAGGGACAGATGTCAGCTTTAGTGAGCTGTAGAGCAGATGGACAGCTATTGTACATCAACATATGGGGAAGGTGAACTTCATTGCTGAGTCCAGCTGTCAGGACACCTTCTTCTTAAATGAACGACAAAAACAGCAGCAAACATTTGGAAATGGCAGATATGATTCACTTGTGTCTATACTGTAGTCGTACTAGAACCTTTTCTAGGAAAATCACAAAGGCAGCTGTTTAAAGATATGAGCGACTCACAGCGGCAAAGTGGCAAAGTGACAAGCGACCGTTCATTTCAACAGAGGGCTGGCAAATTAAGGCTGATTAATACTTTTGCGTCAAGCGCAATGATGCGTAGCGCAAGCTCTGTGATTGGTCGGCTTGGTAGCTGTGAGCAGTGTGGGTGGGACCGAGAGCACTGTGAACCCGTTGGAGCGAGTGTTTACAAGTGTTGAGTCCCGTGAAGTAGCTCTAGATGGAAACTGTTGTTGTGTGTTTACCTTATGATTCAAGTTGTTGCACGTCCACAGGTTCCCGCCTCTAAATGAGCAAGTTTGAGCTACTTGTACATTAAGGTAGCGTTCAGAAAAAACGAAACACCAGCGAAGAAACACGACACAGAGGAACATAAAAACTTACTGCCAGCTAGCGTTTCGGAAGTGTTATTGCAGAGCAACACAAACAGCACGCAGAAGTATAAATGCATGACTACGCGCAAGGCAGGCGCCATAGGTCACGCCGATCACTCGATGCAGAAGTATAAATCAGCCTTTACGACGACCTCCATCTACCCGAGCAACAGTGACTGTTGGCGACTGGATGTGGCCGTTTCGAGGGACGCAACAAAGTTGAGAATCCTTCTAATTTATGCAAAAGAAGAAGGACTTTCTTGAGCGACAGCCAATACGAGCATCAGTAGAGCTCTTATGAACTTAGTAGAGCTGATTTCATTTTTTTTTAGTGTTTTCTCTGAACAATGTTTACTTTCAACGCCACGTAAACTCATTCAGTCTCTGTGAATATCACCATAAACATTACCTAAGCAACCTCAAGGTAGGAACGCCCACTTCAATCGCCACTCAGAGCGACAGGCAGCTACAAAGTTGCTGCTAGTGTGAATGAGGCATATGTCTATAGGCACTATCATACACCCAGTGCAATGCAAGTATTTTTTGATAGTATCAGCCTAGAGCAGCTATCGTTTTCAAATTTTGCGCCACTTTGTTTAAATCGCAAATGCAATTGTGCGCTCATGGGTATGCTTATTTGAAAAAGATTTAAAATAAGTCTCTGATGTCTCTAGTGTGTGTGTGTGTGTGTGTAAAGTTTCAACTAAAAATACCACACAAATAATGTTTTATAACCGTGAAACTACCCCATTTAGACTATTTATTGTGCCATTTTGGTGACTGTCACTTTAAATTCAAATGAGATTGTGCTCTTTTGAAAAGAGGGCGGAGCTACAAATGCCTATTTGTCAGCATACATCAGCATGGCTGATTAAAAAACAGGATTAAAGTCCTATGCTAATGAGAGAGTGATCATCACTAATGGGCGGGGCTTTCCGCCTCTGATGACACGTACAATGTTTTTGCAACTGTTTTTGTCAAGTGTGATTATAAAAAAATAGAATTAATACATTTTTACCATTAGAAGCTGGTTATATTCACACACTGCTGCCAGACAACTGTGATTAAACCCCTTATAAAAGTGATTTTTGCATAATAGGTCCCCTTTAAGGTGCATTGTTGGTGTCGTTGCTATTTTGAGGCGACTGAAATAGACCACAACATTGACCAACTAAAAGCTGCTCTAAAGTCAATGGTGCAGGGTTTTTATTTGTTAAAGAGTGCAATAATGTTATGCACCTAGGTCCAAAACATGCATACTCATTGCTTATTACACACACAGGGATGTACAGTAGTAGTTCTAATTGAATTCACTTCCAACTCACAATGCATTGTGGGTAATATTCAATTAAATTCTTTATTTCTATAGCACTTTTACAATGTAGATTGTATCAAAGCAGCTTAACAGTTCTAGTAAATTGAAACAGTGTCAATCCAGTTTTCAGAGCTAAAGTTCAGTTTAATTCAGTTCAGTGTGGTTTAATTTTCACTGCTGAAAGCCCAAACACTGAAAAGCAAGCCAAGCAAGCCAGTGGCGACAGTGGCGAAGAACACTGGTGGAGGGTGTTCTCTCAAGGTGCAAATGACATAAAAAGTGATTCAGAAGAATTGAATCAATTGCTATGCAAAATGATTCACATTTTGAATTTAAACCACCACATGGTAGGGACACCTGATGGTCAAAACTGTGTAATGCAACAACACACTCAGGGTCTTGAAGTGGGCGGGACATGTCAGATTCTAGATAACATTTGACTGGTCAGAAGACTTCATGAGAAACTGAAGTACGAGGTGAAGCCAAAAATAATAAACTCCAAGCTTTGGATTTTGACACTGTTTGTAGTACACAATTTATAGATATCCTTAAGACTAACATAACATATTGATTATAACACCTGAAAAACGTTCATTTTGATTTCATGGGGACTTTAAATTAGAACATTTTTGAAACAGTGATGATGTAACAAAGAACCATTTACTGAAATCACAAGACTTTGCCAATTCCATACATGCTTCAAACCATTGATCAAAAACAAAAGATTCATAAGGATCCCTTAATATCTCGTTTAAACACACTATGAACAGCAGCTATGCTAATTATTTTCTTTGTTCTCTATTTCCACCTGGGGATACTCATCCCGAGGCCTTTGAGATTGTGCAGCGCCATTGATGTGATCCAAGACCTGTGAAGAGATGATGCCAAGGTATCCATAATCCTGGACCAGGCCGTATCCTGAGCAGATGCTGTGGTGGTCATGGAGGAGTGGAGAGCATGAGACTGATTTCTGAAAGACCACGGTGACAGACGAGTCTCCGCATTGATCCTGTGGGCCAGCCTGATCACCCGCCGGTGACCTACTCACACCTGCAGTTCTCCATGATGGACGTCCAGCATTCTCCAGCCTCCGGCGCCTAGACTGCAGCTCTGTACTAGAAGTTTGGCCAGAGGAGAAATGGTCGTGCCCAACTGAGCCTGGTTTCTCTCAAGGTTTTTTCCTTCACTTTCGTCAATTGGTGAAGTTTTGTTCCTCGCCACTGTCGCCACTGGCTTGCTTGGATTGGGACTTGTGGAGCTGCGCATCGATGGATTTGCTCTTCAGTGTTTGGACTTTCAGCAGTGTAAATTAAACCACACTGAACTGAACTAAACTGAACTTCAACTCTGAAAACTGGACTGACACTGTTTCAATTTACTCGAACATCTATGTTAAGCTGCTTTGACACAATCTACATTGTAAAAGCGCTATAGAAATAAAGATGAATTGAATTGAAGGGTTTTGAAGCTTCATGAAGCAGTGCTTCGAAAGCAGATGTCACAAGAATACAGTGTCTTCATTAAGATTTGAACAACCCCCCCCCCCCAAAAATAAAATGCAACATTCACATCATTTACATGCAGCACAATTGGTCTAATCCATTTGTACTATTGCTACTTACAGTACATTTTACTTGACTTATTTTCCAGTGCTGTCACAATACAAACGAACAGTTTTCATCACGGCAGTAAAACACCAAATTGAATTGAAATGGAGAGAGAGAGTGAAAGAAAGAGAGGCAGAAAAAGTCTGTGCGTGTCCGTAAGTGAGTGTGTGTGAGAGAGAGACACACAAACAGAGAGGGAGATAGAAACAGAGAGAGAGAGAGAGACACACACACACACAGAGAAAAGAGAGAGAGAGAGAGAGAGAGAGAGCGCAGGCATTCAAGAAGGAGCTGAATTGCATGGTGATTTGATCGGAGCGCAGCTGCAAGAGGCGCTGGAATCCAAACCGGCTTTTTTTCTATTTGCAAACGTTTGTGTTTTCCGAGGCTTAACATCATTCTCAAGCAGCGCTCCGGTGCTTCCTTTCTCACTCCAGTTGGATTTTAACACAGCTCATGGAATCAGACGCCGGATGGCTTTGGTCTCCCGTTGGATTAAGAGCATCATTCAGTCAGTACAGCAGCGCAGACAGAGACTGAGAGAGAGGTGAGACGACCACTGACACCAGCAAACCTCTTCATATTCATCACAGAACACACTAAAACTGCAGTTTAGGACAATTACTTTGTAATTGGCATGCCACTAAACTATTATTGACAGTGGCTTTCCACTGGATTTCTTTCATTGCACGTCAAAAAGTGTTTGGTCATTACATACAGAAAGGAGAAAAACGTTCTTAAAATTGACCATAAAAATCCTTGTATTTTACACATATATGTAAAATATTTACTAAAAATATATTTAATATATTACAAAAATGTTTAGTAATAATAATAACTGTTAGCGAAATGCTGTTAGTAATCACTACATTACACCAAACTATCATGTAATAAGGACAATCATAACCATTTGTGTTGCCAGTATACGCTCTAAAAAGTGCTGGGTTGTTGTAATCTTATATTGGGTCATATATGGACAGATTCTACCATTGGGTAAAAGAAAAAGTGTAATTTATATTTAATTGAAACAATGAAACCCCCAATGTTGTTACGTTGTGTTTTTTTACATTGTTTTTTGATACTGTTCATACAGAATTTAGCTGGCAAAATAAGAATACATGCATTTCTTTCCTTACTGTGCATGATCGATTATATAGCACAAACTTAGCTGAAAAAAATGAACACATTTGGTTTGTCCAACGTTGTTATAACCCAATGTTTGGTCATATATTGACAAATTCAACCGTTAGGAAAAAAAAAATGTAACTTAAATGTAATTGAATAAAATGAACACCCCAATGTTGTGTTACAGCAACCAAGGATTTGTTTTTTAAACAGTGTACATTGTTTGATACTGTTTGTTCAGAGTTTAGCTTCCTTTTATGAACACATTAGGTTTATCCAACGTTGTTGTAATCCAATGTTTGATCATATATGGACAAATTCAACCATTCAACCGTCATCACAGAACACACAAAAACTCCAGTTTATGACTAGTAGTTTGTAATTGGCATGTCACTAAGTTTAGTATTGTTGAGTACAACAACGTTGGACAAACCTCATGTGTTCATTAGGGTTAAAATAAAAGAAATTTCTTCTGTTTGGTTGCTGTAACACAACCTTGGAGTGTTATCTTTATGTTTTATGTTAATTATCTTTAAGATACTTTTTTTTTTACCCAACGGTTGCATTTGTCCATGCTCCTGTTTGTTCTGCTGGCAAAAAAGGAGTCATTTCTTTCCTTTTAACCCTAATAAACACATTAAGTTTTTCCAATGTTGTTGCAACACAATGTTTGGTCATATATGGACAAATTCAACCGTTGAGCAAAAAAAAAAAGTGTAACTTAAACATTATTGAAAAAAAATGAACACCCCAATGTTGTTTTACAGCAACCAAGGATTTTTAAATAGTGTATACATAATTTTTTATTCTGTTTGTACAGAGTTTAGCTGGCAAAAAAGAAGACATTTCTTTCCTTTTAACCCCTAACCCCAATGAACACAACATTAAGTTTGTCCAACGTTGTTGTAGCCCAATGTTTGGTCATACATTACGATTGAACCGTTGGGTAAAATAAAGTGTAATATAAATGTAATTGACAAAAAGAAAATCCCAATGTTTCATTGCAGCAACGAAGCATTTTTTAAATGGTGTATACATTGATTTGTTTTTTAAAATCCTTTTTATACACAGTTTAGCTGGCAAAATTGAAGACATTTCTTTCTTTTTAACCCTAACTCTAATGGGCACAACATTAGGTTTGTCCAACGTTGTTATAACCTAAATGTTGGGTCATATATGGACAAATTCAACCGTTGAGCAAAAAAAAAAAAAGTGTAACTTAAACATAATTGAAAAAAAATGAACACCCCAATGTTGTGTTACAGCAACCAAGCATTTTTTAAAAATAGTGTATAAATTGTTTTATACTGTTTGTTCAGAGTTTAGCTGGCAAAAAAGAAGACATTTCTTTCCTTTTAACCCCTAACCCCAATAAACACAACATTAAGTTTGTCCAGCATTGTTGTAACCCAAATGTTGGGTCGTATATGGACAAATTCAACTGTTGGGTGGAAAAAAAAAAGTATAACTTAAGCGTAACTGAAAAAATGAACATTCTAATGTTGTGTTACAGCAACCAAGCATTTTTTTAAACAATGTATACACTGGTAGACATTTCTTTCCTTTTAACCTTAACCCTAATGAACACAACATTAGGTTTGTCCAACATTGTTGTAACCCAATGTTGGGTCATATTTAAACAAATTTAACCGTTGGGTACAACAAAGTGTAACTTAAGCGTAATTGAAAAAATGAACACCCCAATTTTGTGCTACAGCAACCAAGCATTTTTTTAAATAGATAATAAAAACTTATATACATATACACTGTTTGTTCAGAGTTTAGCTGGCAAAAACAAGACATTTCTTTCCTTTTAACCCTAAGCCCTAACCCTAATGAGCACAACATCAAGTTTCTCCAATGTTGGATTACAGCAACCAAGCACTTTTCAAAATAGTGTATACATTGTTTTTTATACTGTTTGTACAGCATTTAGCTGGAAAAAAAGATCTTTCTTTCTTTTTAACCCTAACCCCTAACCCTAACCAACACAACATTAGATTCATCCAACGTTGGGTTACAGCAACCAAGCATTTTTTTGATAGTGCACACATTGGGGTTTTTTCAGTACTGTACATACATAAAGAGTTCAGCTGGCAAAAATATACAAGAGATGCATTTCTTTCCTTTTAACTGTCCTTTCTATGCATGATCGATTATATGGTTTGTTGCCTTTTATTACATTCATTTATATAATGTTTTTTCTGTGACCCATCAGATACTGTATATGATCAGCCAGTTATGCTTTGTTGCATTTTATAATATGCATTTATAAGGTTTTATTTTTTTCTGTGATCCATCAGATATGCAATCAACCAGTTGAGACGTTGTGGTTTTGCTAGTATTTTGTGGTCATTTCTGTCTGTAGTCGCTGCAGTAGTTTGTTGCTGCTGGCTTCTTAAGTTTATTACACACACACACACACACATGGCCCTGGAAGGCTCTCTGGGTACTTTATGATATTTTGCAGCTCAGCGTTTGATTTATGAATCCTCAGTGCTGTGGAAGCCACTGAGCCGCTGGTTCTCTTGGGAATGACCCGTTCACTAACCCGTGTGTAAGTGGTACAAAGTTGCCTTCAAATATGATCAGTGATGAAGTTTTGAGGGGAATGAGATTGGGAAAAAAGCATTACTAGTTTATTTTAGTGGCCATTTATAATACATGTGGCCGTTTTCTCTTGGCAGGATCTCCTATACAGTGGCCAAAACATGGGCTGCATGATATATCGCAAAATTATTGTTATTGTGATAATAGTATATGCAATATACAGTACCTGTGAATTTCTTTTTCTTTTTCAAATATTTCCCAAATGATGTTTAACAGAGCAAGGAATTTTTCACAGTATTTCCTATAATATTTTTTTCTTCTGGAGAAAGTCTTATTTGTTTTATTTCAGCTAGAATGAAAGCAGTTTTTTTTTAACCATTTTAAGCTCAATATTATAAGCAGTAACTTTGACGAAAGGTGATGATCCACTTCAAATGTTGACTACTGTATGTTCACTTAGTATGTTTCCTAAATATCTAAACTGGCAGCGGGCTGGTTATAGAGATCAACAAAAAGACAGACTTTCTGACAAAGAATGCACATTTTCAAAGGAGAATAAATGACTTTAGCATTGTTTTTCAGATAAACAAATACAGCCCAGCAGGCACAGGACATCAACATGACGTCAGATTGACGTTGTACCCCAATGTCGTGGGGCGTTGCATTTCGTTTGGAAATGAAAATCGGGTTGACGTCAGAATGCAACATGAGGCCGACATCAATGTCCAACGTTGGACAGACGTTGCATTTTGGTTACTTTTCAATGCAACCTAAAAACAACAAAATATCTAATGCTGCTACAGCTTGACATTGTGTGGACGTTACCAATATGACGCCTATCAGACGTTGGATTTTGGTTGCCATACCTGATGAATAAATGTCAGTATTTGACGTCAATATGACGTTGGTTTAAGATGTTGGCTCGACGTTGGATTTTGGTCACTTTCCAACACAACCTTAAATCAACAAAATATCAACGTCATTTCACGTATTGGACGTCAAAATAACATTGTTCTTAGATGCTGACGATCTAAATCTAACCTAATATTAACGTCTTATGATGTTGTGTGTCTGCCGGGAGTAGTCAAAATTCGAAGTGAATCAAAAATGTTTTTCAAAATTGTGAAGAATGGGTGTTGTTCAATAGTTTTTGATGAAACTTTGATGAAAGGTGATGATCCACTTCAAAAGTTGACCACTGCATGTTCACTTAGCATGTTTTCTAAATCAGTGTTTCCCAACCCTGTTCCAAGAGGCACATCAACAGTACATATTTTGAATGTCTCCTTCCTCTGATCCATTAACTTCAGGTTTTGGAGTCTCTTCTAATGTTCTGATGAGTTGTTTCAGGTTTGTTTGGTTAGGGAGAGGTTGAAAATGTGTACTGTTGGTGTGCCTTCAGGAACAGGGTTGGGAAACACTGTCTTTAATATCTAAACTGGCAGTGAGCTGGTTATAAAGACAAACACAAAGACAGACGTTTTGACATGTAACGCACATTTTCAAAGGAGAATAGCTCACTTTAGTGTTGCTTTTCAGGTAAACAAATATGTTTACTTAGCATGCTTCCTAAATATCTAAAATGGCAGTAGGCTGGTTATAGAAACCAACACAAAGACAGACTTCCTGACACAGAAAGTTAATTTTCAAAGGAGAATAACTGACTTTAGCATTGTTTTTCAGATGAACAAATACAGTATTCAATATCCGAAGTTAATCAATAATGTTTTTCAAAATTGTCCTAAGACAAGAATGGGTGTTGTTCAATAGTTTTTGGACAACTTTGGTGAAAGGTTTTGATCCACTTCAAATGTTGACCACTGCATGTTCACTTAACATGTTTCCTAAATCAGTGTTTCCCAACCCTGTTCCAGGAGGCACATCAACAGTACATATTTTGGATGTCTCCTTTATCTGATCCATTAACTTCAGGTTTTGGAGTCTCTTCTAAAGTTCTGATGAGTTGATTCAGGTGTGTTTGATTAGGAAGAGGTTGAAAATGTGTACTGTTGGTGTGCCTTCAGGAACAGGGTTGGGAAACGTCTTTAATATCTAATCTGGCAGTGGGCTGGTTATAGAAACCAACACAAATACAGACATTCTGACACGTAACACATATTTTCAAAGGAGAATAACTGACTTTAGCATTGCTTTTCAGGTAAACAAATATGTTCAGCATGTTTCCTAAATATCTACAAACATATTATGGTATTTATATGCTTTAGAAGAGTCAAAAACGTACATCCAGCACCTTTAAAACTAGCAATGTGCGCTAGTAAAATAAACATTGTAAATTTGGATTTTAAAAAATGGCCTTTTCTCCCTCATCTCTGGCTGACGCTGAAGCAAATAAATCAAACGGAATGAACTGCAAGATCTTAAAGTCAACTTGACTATGGAAATATTAAATAAATCATCGTTGTATTGTTCTCTGAGATGGTATGATAATAAGATGACTGTTTTGCACATAAAACAAACGCAATTTTTCCCCCTGAGGGTGATTTGTGCCTTTTTTTCCCCGACTCCCCCCAAATTGAGGGGAATTAAACTGCTCAAATTGCCACACAGAGAGCCGTTGAATTGATGATTTCCTTGCCGCTTGGTTTAAATAGGTTTCGGCGGCTTCTGCGTAAGTGCTTCCTTTATTTATAATCTGATGTGAGCGACAGATACATTCTCAATGTGTTTTATCAACATTATTGACACTGGTGAGTCTCACCGAGGCCAGTAATTGAATGGCTCTATTATGTGTTTGTTTATGACCGCTCACAGAGGAAAAGGCTTTTGTATGTTCAGATATGACACTCTGAGATAGCACTGCGGGACTCAATTCATCTCTAATACAAAAGGCTAAGAAATAATGATTGATTTTGAAACACTGACAAAATTCTCAATACAACAAACCGTCCAGAAACTAAACTGATGCAATACAAGGTGCATGCTAATAATGAGAATATCTTGAAAACTCCAGAAGATGCATGGAGACTTTTTTTATTTATTATTAGTATGGTATGAGACAGAAATGATCCCCAGTGCAGTTTTATAGCAGTCCAGCAAAAATGGGTCACGAACCGACAGTCATGAGCTATTGCAGTGGCAGGCAGAAGCAGAAAAAGAACAAAATCTGTGCTAAACATATGCACATTTATAATTAGAAAGAAATAAATTAAATAAAAATAGGTTTAAATATTTAAATCATTTGTTATATTAAAGGTTGCATTTGTAGTAGCGCTCTAGTCAAATTAAATAAATGTTCAATTGGTTAACCCAAAAATAAAGGCCTGTACTGTATTACATACCGATTTACAATGTTGGAATTATTAAATTTTTGGCCGCCGAGAGAATAAAATGCTTATAAACACATACTGTGAATCATATAAACCAGTTTTTCTAAAGAAAGCAACAGCTGTCGGCACAAATCTTAGAAAAACACCTGGAAAAAGCAATAAAAAATCCTAAAGAGAAAGAGAGAAATAAAGGTCAAACATCACAATAAACAAACAAACAAACAAACAAATAAATAAATTAATTAATTAATAAAAAATAAAATAAATAAATAAATAAATAAATAAATAAAAACCAAAAATGGAAATAGAATAGAAATAGGAATAAGAAAAACACCTACAAAAAGCAATACAAAATCATAAAGAGAGTAAAATAAAGGTCAAACATCACAATAGATAGATGAATAATAATAAAATAAACTAATAAATAATAAATAAAAGAAAAACAAAACTAGAAATGGAAATAGAATAAAATAGAATAAAAAGTCTTAGAAAAACACCTACAAAAAGCAATACAAAATCATAAAGAGAGAGAAATAAAATGTTAATAATAATAAAAACGTCAAACATCACACAAAAAATTTTATAAATACAAAATAAATAAATAAATAAATAAGTAAATAGGCGTCACGGTGGCGCAGTGGGTAGCACGTTCGCCTCACAGCAAGAAGGTCGCTGGTTCGAGCCTCGGCTGGGTCAGTTGGCGTTTCTGTGTGGAGTTTACATGTTCTCCCCGTGTTCGCGTGGGTTTCCTCCGGGTGCTCCGGTTTCCCCCACAAGTCCAAAAACATGCGCTATAGGTGAATTGGGTAGGCTAAATTGTCCGTAGTGTGTGTGAATGAGTGTGTATGGATGTTTCCCAGTGATGGGTTGCAGCTGGAAGGGCATCCGCTGCGTAAAACATATGCTGGATAAGTTGGCGGTTCATTCCGCTGTGGCGACCCCAGATTAATAAAGGGACTAAGCCGAAAAGAAAATGAATGAATGAATGAAAATACTAAGGCGGCGCGGTGGCACAGTGGGTAGTGCTGTCGCCTCACAGCAAGAAGGTCGCTGGTTTGAGCCTCGGCTGGGTCAGTTGGCATTTCTGTGTGGAGTTTGCATGTTCTCTCCGTGCATGTGGTATAGGTGAATTGGGTAGGCTAAATTGTCCGTAGTGTATGTGTGTGAATGGGAGTGTATGGGTGTTTCCCAGTGATGGAAGGGCATCCGATGCGTAAAATATATGCTGGATAAGTTGGCGGTTCATTCCGCTGTGGCAACCCTGATGGAAAAAGGGACTAAGCTGAAAAGAAAATGAATGAATGAATGAAAAGACTAAATAAATAAATACAAAATAAACAAATAAATAAATACAAAATAAATAAATAAATAAAATAATAAATAAACAAATAAATAAACAAAAAGAAAAA
>CAIGQV010019088.1:11610722-11625094 GCA_903798115.1 Danio jaintianensis
GATGGATGGAACAATAGAACAACTGATGGATAGATGGATGGATGGATATGGATGGATGAATGGAACAATAGAACAACTGATGGATGGATGGATGGATGGATGGATGGATGGATGGATGGATGGATGGATGGATGAAGCTAGTACAAATATCTAAACATTAATAAATCAAAATGCATTTACTAGAGAACCAGGTCTTGTTTTCTGACAAAAGTCAAACAAAACAAGAGATCATTTTTGGAAAAACTCCATTATTTGTGCTTCTTTGGTTAAAAATAAATAAATAAAATAAAATAAAATCTGCAAATGTGGTCCTATTTTCCATTTGAAATAAGCAAAAAAAATCTAAAATGTAACACTTAAGATTACTTAAGTTGCTTCTGAAGTAAATGTATAATTCATTTGAGATATTTGTACTAAACATAAACCAAAATAACTGCATTTATCTTTAAAAAGGCATTGCGAATTGATGCCACTCATTGAAATAAAAATAAATAAAATAAATAAATAAATAAAGCTGTTCTTCAGTATTTTTGTCTTGTTTGCTAGTACAAATATCTAAACATTAATAAATCAAAATACATAAAGTCAAATCAAATAATATATAAACGGAATTATTTGTGTTTCTGGGCGACACGGTGGCTCAGTGGTTAGCACGCAACAAGAAGGTCGCTGGTTTGAGTCTCGGCTGGGTCAGTTGGCATTTCTGTGTGGAGTTTGCATGTTCTCCCCGTGTTGGCGTGGGTTTCCTCCGGGTGCTCCGGTTCCCCCCACAGTCCAAATACATGCGCTATTGGTGAATTGAATAAACTAAATTGGCCGTAGTGTATGTGTGTGGATGAGACGTTTCCCAGTACTGGGTTGCAGCTGGAAGGGCATCCGCTGCGTAAAACATATGCTGGATAAGTTGGCGGTTCATTCTGCTGTGGCGACCCCTGATGAATAAAGGGACTAAGCCGAAGGAAAATGATAGAATTTGTATTTCTCTGGTTAAAACAACAAAAAAATATGCTAATGTGGTCTTACTTTCCATTTATAAATAATAATTAGCGTAGCTGCTGTTCATAATGTATTTAAACGAGATGCAAAAATGGAGTGTTATAGATGAAAATAGCAGTTAAATAAACAAACATAGAAACAAACATGTAAAGCATATGAGAGTTTCTAACACAATGTCTGGTGTATTGAGGAGTGTGTCCTACAGGTGATGTCAAGCCAGCTCACCTGCGTGGAGCACATTCATGCATCATACCGTTATGCGATGCATTGAGTGTATGCTTTACTAAAAAGATAGGTCTTTAATCTAGTTTTGAACTCAGAGAGTGTGTCTGAGCCTCGGACATTATCAGGAAGGCTATTCCAGAGTTTAGGAGCCATAAATGAGAAGGCTCGACCTCCTTTACTCGACTTTGCTATTCTAGGTACTACCAGCAGCCCTGAGTTTTGAGATCTTAAAGAGCGGGTTGGATTGTAGCGAGACAGAAGGTTGGTTAGTTAAACAGGAGCTATTTAAAGCTTTATAGGTAAGAAGCAATATTTTATAATCAATACGGAACTTAACAGGCAGCCAGTGTAAGGAAGATAAAATTGGGGTGATATGATCATATTTTCTAGACCTGGTAAGAACTCTGGCAGCTGCATTTTGTACTAGCTGAAGTTTATTAATAGAGGATGCTGGGCAACCAGCGAACAGAGCATTACAGTAATCCAGCCTAGAAGTCATGAAAGCATGAATTAGCTTTTCTGCATCTGAGATGGATAGCATACTTCGTAACTTAGCGATATTTCTCAGATGAAAGAAGGCGGTTTTTGTCACATGGGAGATATGATTTTCAAAAGTCAAAAGTATGTGTGTGAATAAGTGTGAATGGATGTTTCCCAGTGATGGGTTGCAGCTGGAAGGGCAGCAGCTGGCTAAAACATATGCTGTATAAGGTAGCGGTTCATTCCGATGTGGCGACCCCAGATTAATAAAGGGACTAAGCCGAAAAGAAAATGAATGAATGAATGAATGAATGAATGAACAAGCAGCAACAATTATTTTCTGAGTGTACTTATGCCATCACACATGCTAGTGTTACATAGCAGCAACACAAAAAGCTCCCTCAAAATCACACCATTAGAGTCACATGTACATTTATACATTTAGCAGAAGCTTTCATCCAGAGTAACACATGAGCGCAAAACAACACTGCCTGCAACCAGAAAAACAATATTTGCAATAAAAACATGCCAGTCTCCAATTGCAAGCCAGAGATGCGATGGCAGACGGCTTTAATCTCCTGCTCCACACATCAAGTTAAACACACAGACGAAGCTGCAGCGCTGATGTACTGAGACCTCGCTTTCCTAAAGGCACACAGTAATTAGTCGTGTGATGTGAAATCAATCAGCACAAGTGGTGAGACCAGCAAAGGTACATAGACACACACACACACACACACAAACACACACACACACACACACACACACACACACACACACACACACACAGGTGTAGGCTATGGTGGTTTATAAGGACTCTCCATAGGCGTGATGTATTTTATGCTGTAAAAAAAACAAACACTTATTATATGGCCTTATTCTACCCCTACCCCTAAATCAACTTCACAGGAAACATTTTAAATGTGAAAAGATCCCATTAAGTATGATTTTTAACAATTTTGAATTATGAGTACACAAGGCATGCCCTTATAAACCAAATAAACATTGTAATACCTCGGTCATACCCATGTCTTTATACAAATTAGTGTCCTCATAAACCACCAATACCAGAAAACACACAGTTGTAGGTTTTGGTGGTTTATGAGGACTCTCCATAAGTGTAATGTATTTTAATGCTGTAAAAAACACTTATTATATGGCCTTATCCCACCCCTACCCCTAAATCAACCCTCACATGAATCCTGTGGTCAATTTTAAATGTGAAAAGATCGTGTCCTTATAAACCACATCAACATTGTAATACCTAGGACATATCCATGTCATTACATAAATTTGCATCCTCCTAAACCACCAATACCAGAACACATACACACACAGGTGTAGGTTTTGGTGTTTTTTTGAGGACTCTCCATAAGTGTAATGTATTTTAATGCTGTCAAAAACACTTATTATATGGCCTTATCCTACCCCTACCCCTAAATCAACCCTCACATGAATTTTAAATGTGAAAAGATCCCATTAAGTATGATTTTTAACAATTTTGAATTGAGTACACAAGGCATGTCCTTATAAACCACATCAACATTGTAATACCTAGGTCATACCGATGTCATTATACAAATTAGTGTCCTCTTAAACCACCTATACCAGCGCGCGCACGCACACACACACACACACACGTTGGTTTTGGTTGTTCACGAGAACTCTCCATTGGCATAATATTTTTTATACTGTAACTATCCAACCCAGGCTCATAGTAAATATGTGCAGAGGGATACATTTTTCAATACTTGTTGGAATATATTATTGTATATAAAATATGATGTAATAAAATTAATAAAAATATTAATAATATATATAATAAAAATATATATACACTCACCGACCACTTTTTTAGGTATACACCTTACTAGTACCGGGTTGGACCCCCTTTTGCCTTCAGAACTGCCGTAATGCTTCGTGGCATATATCCAAAAGGTACTGGAAATATTCCTCAGAGATTTTGGTCCATATCGGCTGCACATCCATGACGCGAATCTCCTGTTCTACCTGTGCGAATTGTAGCCTCAGTTTCCTGTTCTTAGCTGATAGGAGTGCCACCCGGTGTGGCCTTCTGCTGCTGTAGCCCATCCGCCTCAAGGTTCTACATGTTGTGCATTTAGAGATTAACTGCCCACAGAACTGCCGCTCACTGGATATTTTCTCTTTTTCTGACCATTCTCTGTAAACCCTAGAGATGGTTGTGCATGAAAATCCCAGTAGATCAGCAGTTTCTGAAATACTCCGACCAGCCCGTCTGGCACCAACAACCATGCCACGTTCAAAGTCACTTAAATCACCTTTCTTCCCCATTCTGATGCTCGGTTTGAACTGCAGCAGATCGTCTTGACCATGTCTACATGCCTAAATGCATTGAGTTGCTGCCATGTGATTGGCTGATTAGAAATTTGCGTTATTTAGCAGTTGGACAGGTGTACCTAATAAAGTGGCCGGTGAGTGTATATATTATGCAAATACAAACTTTTATTTTGAATGTGATTAATTGTGATTAATCATTTGAAAGCACTATTAATAATTAATTCAAAATAAAGGCCAACATAAAATTCTATAATACTATTAGTACTATAGTGGTCCTCGATACTAACAAAAAGAAAAGAAACAATAATAATCCTTCATAGACCAGCTTTCAGTGTACTGGACCTGAAGACTTGAAGGCAAATAAAAAAATAAAATACTTGAGGGTTGTGATGCAAGAAGAAAACCTCTAACCTCGCATTAAAATGTGAAAAATCTCAGATTTACATCGAAGGAAGAAAAAGTCAAGCCATTTTTTAGAAAACAGAAGAGCACAGAAGTGTAAGAAGCGCTTCAGTCTAGGGTTCTGCCTATATTGAGTGTGTGTGTGTGTGTGTGTGTGTGTGTGTGTGTGTGTGTGTGTGTGCACATATCTTATCCTCAATTGTTATTGATTTTCTCTTTCCAATTACCGAGTCCTCGGGCTGAATGAGAAACAGGGAAACAGTGGCAGAGGTGAAGAGCTGAATGAACACATGCACACACGCACACACACAAACGCACACACACACACACAGCATGAGTTCAGCAGTCAGGAGGATTCACTCACTGCTCAAAGCTGCTTCATTTCGGTGCTAGAAGTAATGTTTTATTTTCTATTCCTACATTTTTATTTGAACAATTTTTGCTTTAGCACCTAATTTCTCTCCTAAAACTGGCTCGCAAATAAAGACACTCCCTGTAGGGGCGTCAAATACATATTGTTTATGATAATAATAATAATAATAATAATAATAATAATAATAATATGCTAATTATTGTTTTAACCCTGTTGGGGATGTTTTCATCCACTCTGGGGTGATTTTGAGTCCTAATTTTGGCTTCTGTGTTTCAGCAAATGGAAAGATTTTTGCTGACAAAACTTATTTTGACACATATTTTGGGAAAATACTTTGAATATTTTCAAAAATTCATCAGTACACAAATTGACTACCCTTTCGTTATGTTGGTGGCTGTGTTTGCCCCATTGACTTCCATTATTGATTGCAAAGCCATGACAGCACGTAATCATGCGTTCTTGATTGTTGTTGGTTTTCCCTGTTCATTCATTCATTTTCCTTCGGCTCAGTCCCTTTATTCATCAGGGGTCGCCACAGCGGAATGAACCACCAACTCATCCAGCATATGTTTTACACAGCAGATGCCCTTCCAGCTGCAACCCAGTACTGGGAAACACCCATACACACTCATTCACACACATACACAACGCCAATTTAGTTTATTCAATTCACATATAGCGCATGTGTTTGGACTGTAAGGGGAAACCGGAGCACCCGGAGGAAACCCATGCCAATATGGGGAGAACATGCAAACTCCATACAGAAATGCCAACTGACCCAGCCGGGACTCGAACCAGCGACCTTCTTGCAGTGAGGCGACAGTGCTAACCACTGAGCCACCGTGTCACCCATTTTCCCTGTTGGGAAAAGGTAAAATTTGTCATTTTGACTGTTGATCATAAGTTACAGTGCAAAAAAAAAAGCTTAGGCTTTTATATTTGTAGATTTCTGGCTTGTATATTTAGAATATCGTATATTTTGTTTACAGTGTAAGAAGTAGTGGCGTCACATTATATTGATGGTACAGCACACTTATCCGCACATATGGGGGAAATAAGTATTGAACACATTACCATTTTTCTCAGAAAACATATTTCTAAAGGTGCCGTTGAATTGAAATTTTCCCCGGATGCTGATAACAAGCAAAGAAATCCATATATTATTTCATACAATTAGTTTACAAATGAAGTTATGTGTAATAAAACGAAATGACGCAAGGAAAAAGTATAGAACGCATGAAGAAAGGGAGGTGTAGAAAGGCCAGACAGCAGCTGAAATCTCTCAGTAGTTCTTCAGCAACCCTCTGCCCTTCCTCAGTGTAAATTAATATTCGCTGCTTCAGCCCAACATCTACATTAGCAGGATGATGAAGATGAAACCAGGGTGGACATTTCAGCAAGACAATGATCCAAAACACAGGAGACGTTAGGAGACTCTCAAATGCTTTCAGAGAAAGAAAATGAAGCTGCTCAAATGATCCAGCCAATCACCTGACTTGAATCCAACAGAAAATACAAAATAAAGATCAGATTTGACAGAAGAATCAAGAAAAAAATCCCACTTAAGCAATGCATTTGACTTCATTTTCAATATGAGAGGCGACTTTAAGCTGCCATCTCTAAAAAAGCCTTTTATATAAAAGTAATAAATACATTTCAGTAGTTCAGCACTTTCTCCTTGTGTTGTTCCATTCTTATTACACATAACTAGTTACTAATGTTCAACTGGTTCAATTCCATGTCAGCAGCTCCTTTAGAAATATTATTCCCAGGAAAAAAAAAACATGACGTGTTCAATACTCCCTGAACTCGGGATGGTACTGCATTAAACTAAAGTATATGCATCTGCAAGCGTGTGATTTAATTGGAGCTCAGTCTGCTGTGTCTGTATTAGGTGAAGCAGAGGTTATCCAGTCTGAATTTTTTTACAAAAACCAATAATCTCGCGTCTGCAAAATCCAGCAGATGAGAAAGCCACCGGACGTCCCTCTGAGAAAAAACGCATTCCCGAGCTCCTCTTTAAATAGATAAGAGTCTTTTATAATCCGTAGCGGCGACACGTATGGATCCGTCGCTCTTATAATGCACTTCCTGCGTAAAAGGTCAACTATACTCACGGGGATTTATGAAAAGCATTACGGAAGAGCATTTGTTCGTGCTCCGGTCAGCTGGTCGGCATTAACGCGTGTCCCGAATGAAACATTTTATCGAGTTTTTGCGCCCGTGATGTAAATGGACACGCTGTCAGTCGTGGCCTCGGGGGCAGAAGCACATTCTGTCCTTCGTTGGCTTGACGAGGCTGTGCTAATTAGCAAATATATATGAGGAAATGATTTATATAAGCAGGACAGCATGGATGTAGAAGGCTGTGAAGGAGGATTTGCTCTGGTTATGTGTCCTTTATGCACGCATGGTTTTTCCTGGATGAGTTTTAATATTCGTTTTCCTTCGGCTTAGTCCCTTATTTATTAGGGGACGCCACAGAGGAATGAACCACCAACTATTCCAGCATATGTTTTACGCAGCGGATGCCCTTCCAGCCGCAACCCAGTACTGGGAAACACCCATACACTCTCACATTCACACACACACACACACACACACATACACTACAGCCAATTTTGTTTACCCTATTCATTTATAGCGCATGTCTTTGGACTGTGCGGGAAACTGGAGCACCCGGAGGAAACCCACGCCAACATGAGGAGAACAAGCAAACTCCACACAGAAATGCCAACTGGCCCAGCCGGGACTCGAACCAGTGACCTTCTTGCTGTCAGGAAACAGTGCTAACCACTGAGCCACCGTGCTGCCCCTGCTGGGGGGTGAATATGGATACATTTCAAACAGATTTAAAGGAATAGTTCGCACAAAAAAGACAATTCGGTCATAATTTACTCACCCTTGACTTTTTCCATACCTGCACTGCAAAAAAAATGTTTCTTGCTTTGAGTTTTTGTCTTGTTTATCGTCCAAATATCTCAAAATTCTTTTTCCTTAAAACAAGCAAAATAATCTCATGTCAAAAGGAAAAACACTACTTTGCAGTGTGTTCGGGTTTATTTTGTTCTGTTGGATTTCATACAGTCATGAATTGCATTTTGGGACCTTAATCTCTGCTCTGTCGACTTTAGATATTAATTATTGACTTTATTGAAAACTTGTTTTGACATATTGGTCATTTGAAACTATTTATTCCATAAGAAATTATACAAAGAGAATTAAATCTGAAAAATAACCTAAAACATACTGGCAGTTTATTACTATCTTTTTTTTTTTTTTTTTTTTTACCATAATATACAACACCAACCAAGACAATACATCACTTCAAACTATTAAAAATGTCAATAAAAGTCACTTTTCCAACTTTTCAACATCAAAAGTTTTTGGGGGAAAGATTCTCATAAAGTTCTCATAAAGCAAATTGGATATTTTTAACAGTGTGTGCTGCTGAAGTAACATTACCTCTACATAATTATTGTACCTTTATGTAGTTTTTTATCAATATCAATCACAGGAAGACTAATTCATATTGTGGGGAGAATTCTTACCATTCTGGCTTGTATATTTAGTATACAGTATTTTGTTTACAGTGTAAGAAGTAGTGGCGTCACATTATATTGATGGTACAGCACTCTTATCAGCACATATAGAGTGGGGGAAAGTATTGAACATATAACCATTTTTCTCAGAAAACATATTTCTAAAGATGCCGTTGACTTGAAATTTTCCCCGGATGCTGGATTATTCAAAAGCATAAATACGTAAATGAAAAACTGGAAAATTTGGATATTTTTAACAGTGTGTGCTGCTGAAGTAACATTACCTCTACATAATTATTGTACCTTTAAGTAGTTTTTTATCAATATTAATCGCAGTCAGACTAATTCATATTGTGGGGAGAATTCTTACCATGTCATGTCATTCAATAATATATCACCCGTCCCTACACTGTAAAAATATCTGTAAATTAGCAGTTTTCTCTATTTTGTAATTCATCTTTTTCCATTTCATTTTCCCCTCATTTATTTATTTTGAATTGCATTATGGAACCTTAATCTTTCTTCCAACAAATTTTAACCTTGTAAAGTAAAAAAAAAAAAAGTGACTTTTATGACCATTTTATAATAGTTTAAAGAGGTGGTCCCCAACCCCCGAGCCAAGGACCGCTACCGGTCCATAGATCAATTGGTACTGGGCTGCACAAGAAATCATTAATTATTTCCGTTTATTAATTATTTCCATCTAAAACGATCTTTTATTTTGAAAAATGACTGTATTCTCTCGGCTATATCTCAGTCACTTGAGTGCCAAAATTTAACCCACAAGCTAGCAAAATGAGTAAGAAACAGATGTCTTTGGAAAGTGTCTTTGCTAATGCCGAGTTTAGACTGCACGATTTTCAAAGTAGTCGTGTCACAGATGTTTTCACACTGCATGACTATTTAAGGTAGCATTTCGTCTCTGCTGTGTTTACACTGCGAGATGGACCGGCGACAGGGGGTTTCACACTGCATGACTTTAGAATAGGAAGAATCGCCAACAACTTTGTCTCGGCCCGCAAACTATGTCTCTCACAACCAAACACACGCGTGGGACATGGAAACAACGCAAGGTCACATAGTATACAAATTTTTTTATTAGCTACATAATGAGAAAGAAGCCTTTAGTGGGGTAGAAAATTTACTTATTTTGCTCACCTGGCTTTTAAAGGGAATTAGCAATTTCTCCTCAACTTTTGTTCTGTTTCAACCTGGTTGTGGTATTGCTCAGATGACACGTCAAACAGACACGGGTGCTCCTGCCAAATTTACACTAGTTTTTCTAGCATTTCTTGGGCCCAAATAGACAGAACAGAAGCCCTTTTAACTTCTCCCCCAACCCGCAAACTGCCAAGGAATGGATCCCCTATCCATTTGTCAACAAATCAGGTGAATCCACCATGTCTGTGTAAGAAGATCAACTGCTGGAGATCGCAAATGATGGCAGCTTTAGGGGCCGTTCACATATCGGGTCTTTACAGCATGCAAGTTCGTTATTTCCAATGGATGTGCACGGCTTGCGCCCGCATATTGGGAGTGACACGCTCGAGTCTTCCAGGTGCAACCAGTTGAAAACATCTTTCAGAATGTCGCGAGCGCACTGCGAGTCATGTGATAAGAACTGACCGAGCAGCTTCATACGTTGTATGGAATATACACATTTCGGTAGACTAATTATCCCAGACAAACACAGAACACCCAAACACTGCAGTGCTTTTTCATTTTCCCCATAGATAAAACTTGTATCAGAGTTACAGCAATGTTCTGTCAGCTTGTCATCCTCTGAGAAAACGTTAATGGTCACCTAGCAATCTACGTAGAACCACACCATGCATCAAATTTGTGATAAAATTTTCAAGCGTTGACTGGTACGCGGTGATAAAAAGGTTGGGAATCACTGGTTTAAAGTGATATTATATTATTTCAAAGTACTAAAATGTCAATAAAAGTCACTTTGTTAAACTGTACAGTTGGATTTTCAACATCAGAAGTCAACAGAGCAGAGATCAACATCCCATAATGCTATTCACAACCAGAAATAAACAAAGCGAATCACAAAATACGGAAACTGACATATATTTTTTTTAACTAAACTTGGCTCTGAAAGAAAACACACATTCAATTCAATTCATCTTTATTTCTATAGCGCTTTTACAATGTAGATTGTGTCAAAGCAGCTTTACATAGAAGATTACAATGCACATCCACAATGCACCGTTCCACCATTAGCATTACTGTTGGCATCATTGTTTTGGTGTCTCCAGAGTCTACCTTTATAAGCAGCGTACAAGATAATTATGGCAGAAATAATAACAGGCTGAGTGTTGTTTGAGGACGATGTCTGCAAGACGTCGAACTTTAGCTTTGTAATTTCATCAGCGCCGCAAGAAGACCTGTAATGTCACAACACACTGGAGGAATTAATTGTGCTCCTGCTAGAGTTGTTTATTTTCATGCACTCACTGTCTGTGTCGTTTTAACATACTGGAAACCAATGCAAATCAGGTAATGACACAAACACGCCCACAAAATTAGCATTAATCAAGGAGGAGGGCGATACCTGGAGAGAGTGGAAATGATGCATGACCCTGCACACACAAGCGTCTGCCATCTATACACTGTATAAAAATATTCTGGGTTTCACACAATCGATTTGTGTTGGGACAACATTAAGGAATTAAAGGCGCTGTATGGAAGTTTTTGACTCTTTTAAAGCATAAAAATACCATAATATGTTTAAAGATATTTAAGAAACATGCCGAGTGAACATTCTTGTTTATCTCAGAAACGATGCTAAAGTCAGATATTCTGCTTTGAACATGTGCATTACGAGCTGGAACGTCTGTCTTCTGGTCCCTTGAACCCGCCCAATGCCAGTTTAACCAATTGTATTTCAGCACTCCGGGTTGCCTTGATATAAAACAGCGTATTTCATTCATTCAGTCATGAAGGCTCTCAAAGTGTGTGGCCACGAACGAAATGCGACCTCCGGTGGACAGTAACAGACTCCGAAATGAGACGCAAATTCAGAGTTCCACATGAGGTTATTAATTAGCAAATAATATGAATATTACGAGCGTAAACATTAGGTGAGCAGGTTACATTGTAACCCCGTGTCCTAACAACACGCTACGTGACGAGATATGCAGTGATAAGCAATTTGGCTGTTCGCACCAGACGAAACACAACAGAAATTTAAATACAGCCATTTAGAAGCACAGAATAGTGCACTCACTGCACTCCAACGAAATGGTAAGGTTTATTCATTCATTCATTCAATTTCTTTTCGGCTTAGTCCCTTTATTAATCTGGGGTCGCCACAGCGGAATGAACCGCCATGGTAAGGTTTATAATCTAATTAATACATATTAAACCTCTTTAACATTATTAAATGTAGATTCTGAATCACTGATATGTGTTGGTTTGCACTGAGTCACAGTTCTGAGGTTTAATTTCAAACAGTTTATTTTATTTTCAAGATCTGAGGTGAACTATCTGCTGCTGCTTTCAGTAGTATGGCAATAAATATCATGTAAAATGGCATTCAAACTCATATTATTAGCATTTAACACTGAATAAAGCACATGAGGTGTACCTGAGGTTATCATTGTCAGTTTTCTGTTGTTCAACTGTGAGAAATAGAAGCCCTTTCTAAAATATAAATTTCAGGTGTTGGCTAGGACAAAAACTTCTTTCAATATGGAGAATATTCCTTCTATCGCGTGCAGTTGCTTTTATTTATAACACAACTTAAATTAGCCTTTAGACTCGACAGTCAGGCTCGCTCCTGTTGGTGTTGTCAATCTGGCAACCTGCGCTTGCGTGTGTTTTGAACCAGGCATACAATACCTAGTTCAACCACTGGGTGTCAAACTTATATACTGCACCACTCTCCCTCATTAGCATAGGACTTTAGTCTTGTTTTTGAATCTGCCACTATGCTGACACACATCTGTAGCTCCGCCCTCTTTTAAAAAGAGCACAATCTCATTTGCATTTAAAGCGACAGTCACCAAAAGATGATCAAAGCCAAAAAGGGTCAGACTGAGAGAGTTATAAAACAGTATGTGTGTGCTATTTTGAGCTGAAACTTCCCATACACATTCTAGGAACATCAGAGACGCATTTTACATCTTGTAAAAAGGGGCATAATAGGTCCTCTTTAAGCATTACGCAAAAAAAATGGTTGAATTATTTTGATGAGTTAACTGTTGACTTATTCACTTTGTGAGCAAATAAGCTACAGTATTTGCATTTTTATAAAATAATAGCAGGCATCATATGTCAGGAGATCCCATTTTCTGAATAACAATTAATCATCTTGCTACATCTATCAGTATGGATGGATGCATTTCTGGTTAGACGTGGTGAAATATCATCACTGATATGCGTGCTGGTAGTTCATCATGACATGGCAGAAATCAATGGCATTACGCTGAAGTCTGCCGTGTCATTTATCATGGATTTCTGACTGAAATGAGCCGATTTAATCAGGCGGCGGCGGGTTTGCATGCATGAATGTGCATTTGTCTCAGAAATGCTGAAGTGAGAAACCGCTGCGATGATGGATGATTTGTTGGTGTCAGTTCAATCGTGTGTAATTGGCCGAGTCTGTGACAAGTTTTTTTTCTGCTGATTGTCGGCGCATGTGTTTATCTCATTATGTTGTTCTGCTCCTCTGCTACAGGAATAAGCAAAAGCTAATCTTTAAATTCAAATATCTGACTATCATGTCATTATGTTGTTTGCTTGTTAACGAAATACCCACAGTTTTACTCTCTTTATAAAAGCCTACTTTGTTTATTCAGTCTATTCAGTGTGTTAACTGTCATTTTAAATTCCAATCATTTGTTCAATTTAGGGGCGGCACGGTGGCTCAGTGGTTAACACTGTCACCTCTCAGCAAGAAGGTCGCTGGTTCGATCCCGGCTGGGCCAGTTTGTATGTTCTCCCCGTGTTGGAGTGGGTTTCCTCTGCCGTGGGTTTCCTCCTCCTAAATTGGCCGTAGTGTATAAGTGTGTGTGAATGAGAAGAGCGGCTTGAAGGGTATCCGCTTGGTAAAACATATGCTGGAATAGTTGGTGGTTCATTCCGCTGTGGCGAGCCCTGATAAATAAGGGACTAAGCCGAATTAAAATGAAGGAAGTAATAATCGGAGATCAATTATTAAAGGTGCAGTATGTAAGTTTGACACCCAGTGGTTGAACTAGGTATTGCACTCCTGGATCAAAACAAACACTCGCAGGTTGCCAGATTGAGGACATGAGCGAGTAATTTAAACCGTGTTCTATATAAAAGCAATGGCACGCGATAGAAGTAATATTTTCCATATTAAAAGGAGTTTTTGTCCTAACCACCTTCGAGAGGATCACGTGCTTATGATTGCTCACAGCTGGTCCCGCATCAGCTCATGATTGATTCACGAATCAGATGATTCCTAACTCACTATAAATAACCAGAGTTTTCTTATCTCAGTTCCTTCGTCTTGAAGAATCCCTCCACATACCAAATCGATACCATAGCCAAGCTCTTAGCAAGTGTACATCTCTTCTTAGCCATTCTATTAACCAGAAATAAGTCGGGGGAGTTCATCGAGATCTACCTGAGCTCAAACTCCCCTCTCGCCCTGCAAATGGGAGGGAGCCCAGGGCTCGAGGATCTCATGAGCTCAGGGCTCTCTCCCGGGACAGCATGCCAAACAAGCTTTATTACCAATCATCAGCTAATTGTGAACTCTTGAAACGCGACTCATTTTACTGTATGAATGCACAACTGAGGAAAATCTTTGTTTGTTTGTTTTTTTGCATCAAAGTTGCTCTCAAATCCCATTTGTGCTTCCATATATTAAATATGGAATTGACTGCCGAAAATATACTGTAATGCAGTATATGAAGCAAACTATTCAGGTCAAAAGGTCAAAACTATTCATAAGCCAAAGGAGAGAGAATGAATGAATGAATGAATGAATGAATGAATGAATGAATGAATGAATGAATGAATGAATGAATGAATGAATGAATGAATGAATGAATGAA
>CAIGQV010019088.1:11655652-11668022 GCA_903798115.1 Danio jaintianensis
GTGTGTGTGTGTGTGTGTGTGTGTGTGTGTGTGTGTGTGTGTGTGTGCCTTGCATACCTGACGTTGTGAGGACCAAATGTAGCAATACCAGTAATAGAAATACCAGTAAATTCTGACCTCATGGGGACAATTTTTAAGTTAAGTTGACTTAATTTTTTACAATTATGCAGATAATTCAGTTGCTTAATAATTTTAAGGCAACGGGTTTACTCACTTTTTAAGTAAAGTCAACAAATCACTTTTAAAGCAATGGGTTTACTCACTTTTTTAAGTAAAGCAAACTTATAACGTTTTAAAGTGTACTGGCAGTTTATTACAAGGCATTTGTAGCGTAATATACAACACCAACCCAGACAATATATCACTGCAAACTACTAAAAGTTTTCATAAAAGTCACTTTTTTTACTTTAAAAGTTGTTGGATGAAAAAATCAAGCTCCCATAATGCAATTCAAAATCATAAACAAACTGGGAGAAATAGAAAAAAATAAAAACATGAATCACAAAATACGGAAAACTGCTAATTTACGGATATTTTTTACAGTGTGCTATGGAAAGTCCCCATAAAGGCAGCTGTACAAGTGTGTGTGTGTGTGTGTGTGTGTGTGTGTGTGTGTGTGTGTGTGTGTGTAAGGGTAGTTGTTTGTATATCCATCTTTCAGCTGTTTTACACGGCCCTCATTTCCCTTCCCTCCCTCTCCATCACCATCTCTCCTTCTCTCAGCGTTAATGGAGAAATGGACAGAATGAACGCGATCATGAGTGATGGTTATCTGCTTTTCTGTCCCTCTGTGTGTGTTAATGTGTGAGAGTGTTTGTCACAATGAGTTAAAAGCGTCTCTGGCACGCTCAGGTGCGTTCGGTCCGTTCCAGCCTTGACTTTTGCCTTGAATCAGCAAAGCGTGCCATATTTTTGGCAGACATTTCCCTGCAATAAAAGAAATAAATAGAACACGCTGGCACCTCAGATATTTTAAGTGACATCCAACGGCGCTCATAAATAAGCAAGTCCCGGTGATTTAAACAAGAGTTCATTTACGAACTAAATCCAAACCCATATACGCTGTTTTTAATGCGTAAATAATGAGTGAGCATAAATTGATACGGACTTGTGCTATCTACATATTCCCCCCGTTTCCAGAAACGAAGCATTGTCATATTGATGATCTGGTGCAAGCCTTCTATACTGTAAAACAAAAATGTTGCTTACTTAAATTTTTAGGTTGAACCAATGTAACTTTACAACTTGCATCAATTAGGCTGACTTAGGATGCTTTCACACTAGCACTTTTGGTCCGCACCCAGGTTTGTTTGACATCAGAGTACGGTACGTTTAGCTAGTGTGAATGTGTCTTCTGAACCCGGGTGCGCACCCGTGAACCGTACCCGAGTCCGCCTGAAAGAGGTGGTCTGGGGTACGGTTCGCACGAACTCTGGTCCGGTTCACTTCTGGTATGAATGCAATCACCATTAATACCAAATAACGGAAGTGAACCGTCAACTGTACAATAAACTATCCTTTTCATAACGTTAATTCGTGTGTATGTGTGTGTGTATCACGTACTGTACCTTGGTGTCAAGCGGGACTGAGACAAGCCAAGCACAGTGATAATGTCTGCTTGTCTCCGACAAAAACAGCTTCTGCAGACATCGCGTGATGTTCTGAACGTTTATAATATTTTTGCAGCAGACAGACGCGAGTCGCTTTCTGTATGAAATGTAAGAGTTGTAAATAGAGGTTTGAGGTCTGAGTCAAAAAGGTCTTCAGGAGTGTCATCCAACAAAAAAAGTGAGGGGGAGAAGATACAATGTTTTCCTATTATCTCCTGGATTGCAGAGTGAACATTCCAAAATGGTTGGATATGAACACAGGACCAAAATACATGAAAAAATGCGCCCTTACAAGTTTTGCATTTAAAACAAAGGTCGGAACAAGCTGGGAACGTTTTATGCAGACGAACAGGTGTCAAATAAATTCTGTGGAAAAATGTAACATTTGGTTCATGAATGGAAATTGAGGTACATTTTGGAAAAATACCATCACAGATCTTGGACCAATCTTCAGAATTCAACAGAACTCCTAGGTCCCGTTCCCATAGTGGTTTCAGAGAATCATAAACTGAGGAATCAAAGTAAACTAGTAAGGCATTGTAACGATTGGACGCTGACAAAAGATGAGTGGATCCACATGCAGTTTATTAAAAAAGTAGTCATGCAGCAATGGTAACAAACAGGAGTAAAAAGGAGCTTAAAGGTAATCCAAAAAGCAAGGTCAAGAACAGGTGAATGGTCAGGCTAGGAGGCAAAGAATCAAACACGGTAAACAAGCAAAAGGTCAAAAACACCAGAAGACTAGATAAGGGGAAAACGCTTTGTAATGTTAGCAAGTAAACAAGATTCAGCAAAGTGTCTGTGAAAGTGAGTGGTGTATATATAGTCCATGTAATCAGGGGAGATGAGCTACAGCTCTGTGTGAATGTCCGGATTATTGTCAGCTGTGGCAGGAGTTGATGAGTGAAAAGAGTTCTGGGAGTTGTAGTTCGGTAAGAATACCGGAAATAATCTCCAGTAGAGAAAACGCCGCTGGTGATCACAACAGGCATAGAATTTAGAAATAAGCCCTTTAAAAGAACTGACTGACAGCATGGTTTCTTCCAGCTCCAATAATGTAAAATGAAATTGGTTTTACTTTAATAGAGACTCTATAAAATGTCAAATTTGAAGATATTTTAAAAAAGTCTTTGGAGGGAATATCCTGATTAACTTTCTAAATTAGGTTAAAGTAACGTAAAAACATAAGTTTTCATGACTTTTTCATTCCTTCATTCATTTTCCTTCGGCTTAGTCCCTTTATTCATCAGAGGTCGCCACAGCGGAATGAACCGCCAACTTATCCAGCATATGTTTTACGCAGCGGATGCCCTTCCAGCTGCAACCCAGTATTGGGAAACACCCACACACTCTTGCATTCACACACTCATACACTATGGCCAATTTAGCTTATCCAATTCACCTATAGCGCATGTGTTTGGACTGTGGGGCAAACCGGAGCACCTGGAGAAAACCCACGCGAACACGGGGAGAACATGCAAACTCCACACAGAAATGCCAACTGATCCAGCCGGGACTCGAACCAGCGACCTTCTTGCTGTGAGGCGACAGCGTTAACCACTGAGCCACCGTGCTGCCCCATCATGACTTTTTATCATGTCATTTTTACAGTGTATGGTTGAATTGTATTTTCAACAGTTTCTTCCACTTCCACTTCCAATTTCTTCTGGAAATTGTGGACAAAATGCATCAGATTAATATTCTTTTCAAAAAAATTTTTTGGCAGAAATCTGTTAATCAGCCTCAGTCCTGATTAAAACTACAAAAATTTTACTAACTACTTAAAAACTACTAACTATTTTAAAAATTACAGGATTTTAACTCTTTAATTGCCAAATTCATAAATGATGTCACTGATTTGCTGGAAAAAAAAAAACACACAAAATGACGTATTTTCAATATAAAAAGAAATTGTGGACTGGATTCTGTTTAGCTTTTATCAAAGTCTTGGACATGTGAAACAACATTGTCTTTGATGCATTGTTTTTGATTAATTTTAATTTTTTTCTCCCTAATTTACTGTTAGTGCTGTTTTTGCCCCATTGACTTCCATTATAACCACATTTTTTGATTACAAAACAATCACACCATATAATCATGCATTTTTGATTGTTGGTGGTTTTCCCTGTTGGGAAGAGGTCAAATTTGTAATTTTTACTGTTGATCATCAGTTGGCACCATTAACCCTTTAGATAGGCCTGTGCAAAAAAAAAAAAAAAACGTAGTTTCTGGATTTTATATGGAGTATAACAGCAAATTAAAGTGTGTGTAAGTGTGTCTGTGAGTGTGTGAGAGTGACCTTTGCGCACTTACCTTGATGTGTCTGAGAAAATCAAAATATGCATCTCAGCTCTCAGAACTGCATGGAGTAAACATAAACAAAGACTGTGTATTTATGCACCATCAAATGTGATTATAATGGAAGTCAATGGGGCAAAAACAGCCACCAACAGTAAATTAGGGAGAAAAAAATTGAAAATCTAACAATGCATCAAAGCCAATGTTGTTACTAATCATTCACATGTCCAAGACTGCGATAAAAGGGGAAAAAAAAAAAATTAGGTCCACAATTGTTTTTTATATTGAAAATACGTCATTTTGTGTGTTTTTTTCACCAAATCAGTGACATCATTTATGAACTTGGCAATTAAAGAGTTAAAATCCTGTAATTTTTTATTACAGGATTACAATTTTTTATGTTTTGATCAGGACTGAGGTTGATTAACAGATTTCTGCAAAAAGAATTTGAAAAAAAATTAATCTGATGCATTTTTACAGCAGTTTAATTCAGTGGATGTTTTCGTCCTGAACATAACAAAAGAGTAGTAAATTGGAACAGTGCACAAGGATTAAATAAATATCATTTAGTTGTCTTTGTGCTTTACCTACAATTACACTGGCAATTTTTACTACTCCATAATTTTTGCTTTTCTTTAATTGGCAACAGACCATACCACGCAATCATGTTAAAACTTTCCACCAAATTTTTGTATACCATCTCCAGAACATCTTGACTCACACCAAATTGTTGTAACCTCCTAATAAGATATAATCTCTGCATTGCTTTTTAAAAAATACTTTCTACATTTCCAGCAAATGTCAATTTACTATCAAAAAATGTTCCTAAATATTTAAAACATCCAGCTGTCTCTATTTCATGTCCCTCAAGGGGACGTAATTTTTTTATTGTTGTTTTTCCTTTAAATTGAAAACAAAGATGTAAAAAAAAGTCTTGCTGCCTTACTTTTAGTTGAATCAAATGAACTTTTCCAGTCATCTCAACTTACATCAATCAAAACTGACTAAAAATATCAAGTTAAACTTTGTATGACTTAAAAAAATTACTTGAAACCTGATTAATATATTAAAATATAAGTTAAAGCAACATAAAATTATTTGTCTTGCCTTTTTGTCATTAACATTTTTACAGTGTGATTGTTTTGTATTATATTGTCACATTTTTGTTACATCTCAAAAGAAATGTGTTTAAATAAATAAATAAATAAATAAAATAACGATTCTCCCTTTCCCGAGTCAACTATTCCCACTAACTGACCTCTTTTCCTGGATAAATCCAGTCAATTTAGTTGATTCGTTTCCCCCTCCCTTTTAGTGTCGTACACTAATTTAATTGCTTTCCGCATGCCGGCTTCTTCATATCTGAGGTTTTATGGGATCAATTTATTTGTTATGTACATGCGCTGGCAAGATAAACGCCTCTGTGCGCCGACCAATTTTTGGGGGGATGAATTGGGAGGAGGCGAATCCATGGGAAAGAAAATAAAGGATGGTTTCCATTTGTGGTCCGAGATCAGCTGTTTGTTTCCATATCCGGCCGAGCGCTGACTCAGGATCAGTCGGAGTGATTTAGTGGCGCGCTCTGAGGAATGACTGAGCGCTCGGATCAGTTTTGTTTGCTTGGCAGAATCCAGTGAGCGATGGAAACGCAGGCCCAGGATCAGATGTTGGGTGATTTAGAGCTGAGAGGGCAACATTATACCTGGATAGAGCATTCCCATTCATCTCGGTGGAAGCTGCTCGAATGGTGCATGCAGTATTGAAAGTGTGTGACCTGCACGGTGTTGTCTTTGCTTATAGGAAGAGCTAGACCAGCCTGATCTCACTAGGAAACGTAACTATTTTACATTTTATCAGTTTAGTGGCTAATTCGTACGAAAATGTATGATTTTAAAAAAGAGGCGTGGCAACCAACCCCCCCTAAACCCAACCATCATTGGGGGATGAGCAAATCGTACTAAAATATACAAATGAGATCATACGAGTTCATACGTATTAGCCTCTAAATCAAACAGTTACAAATTGCCGTTAGATCGTGTTGGCTAGACAGAATCTGTGAACGTTTTTGGCTATTTCTGCACAAAGTTTTGTAAAAGAATCTTTGGATTTAT
The DNA here is from genome assembly GCA_903798115.1 of Danio jaintianensis. NCBI lineage: Eukaryota > Metazoa > Chordata > Actinopteri > Cypriniformes > Danionidae > Danio > Danio jaintianensis. Next base: position 11,661,672 of record CAIGQV010019088.1, read on the forward strand.
GCGGATTGATTTTGAGAGTATAGTTTCTAAAAACTTAAAGGTGCAGATATTTAAGAAATATGCTAAGTGAACATTTTTGTTTATCTGAAAAACAATGCTGTCAGATGCTTAAAAATACTTTAAATTTTTCTCAACGATACACTCAGCAAATTGACTACCCTTTTGATATGATCGGGATGAAAGCATCCACTGAATTAAACTGCTGTAAAAATGCATCAGATTAATATTTTTTTCAAAAAGTTTTTTGCATAAATCTGTTAATCAATCTCAGTCCTGATCAAAACTACTAAATTGCTTAGAAAATTACAGGATTTTAACTCTTTAATTGCCAAATTCATAAATGATGAAAAAAAAACATACAAAATTACGTATTTTCAATATAAAAAGTAATTCACTTTTATCACAGTCTTGGACATGTGAAACAACATGGCCTTTGATGCATTGTTTTTGATTGATTTTCATTTTTTTTCTCCCTAATTTACTGTTGGTGGCTGTTTTTGCCACATTGACTTCCATTATAACCACATTTTTTGATTACAAAACAATCACACCATATAATCATGCATGTTTGATTGTTGGTGGTTTTCCCTGTTGGGAAGAGGTCAAATTTGTAATTTTTACTGTTGATCATGACTTGGCACTATTACTGCTTTAGATAGGCCTGTGCAAAAAAAAAACCTTTCTGGATTTTTTTATGGAGTATAACAGCAAATTAAAGTGTGTGTAAGTGTGTCTGTGAGTGTGTGAGAGTGACCTTTGCGCACTTACCTTGATGTGTCTGAGAAAATCTAAATATGCATCTCAGCTCTCAGAACTACATGGAGTAAACATAAACAAAGACTGTGTATTTATGCACCATTGGGCTACAGCAGCAGAAGACCACACCGGGTGCCACTCCTGTCAGTCCACAATTACTGTTTATATTGAAAATACGTCATTTTTTTTACAAAATCAGTTACGTCATGTGTGAATTTGGCAATTAAAGAGTTAAAATCCTGTCGTTTTCTAAACATTTTAGTAGTTTTGATCAGGACTAAGGTTGATTAACAGATTTCTGCAAAAACAATTATCTGATGCATTTGTACAGCAGTTTAATTCAGTGGATGTTTTCATCCCGAACATAACAAAAGGGTAGTCAATTTGAACAGTGCACAAGGGTTAAATCAACACAAAAATAGCATGTTTTAATTGCTTATTTATCATATTTTTTTTACATTGTGATAAATCTAGCTGGGTGGCGCAGTGGGTAGTGCTGTCGCCTCACAGCAAGAAGGTCGCTGGTTCGAGTCCCGGCTGGGTCAGTTGGCATTTCTGTGTGGAGTTTGCATGTTCTGCCCATGTTGGTGTGGGTTTCCTCCGGGTTCTCCGGTTTCCCCCACAAGTCCAAAGACATGCGCTATAGGTGAATTGGGTAAGCTAAATTGGCCGTAGTGTATGTGTGTGAATGAGTGTGTATGGGTGTTTCCGCTGTGTAAAACATATGCTGGATAAGTTGGTGGTTCATTCCGCTGTGGCGACCCCAGATTAATAAAGGGACTAAGCTGAAAAGAAAATGAATGTATGAATAAATCTAGCTGTAAGTTCTGAAGTTTCTATTCAATTATTTATGTTTGCTTGCATTAACAATGCAAAACATTATCATTTAATGTAAGATTTAAGGCTTTGCTTGTATTAAGAGTAAAATGCTTTTACTTTGTCTATCATTGCAAAGCTGCACTAAAATTATAATGCAGATCCATTAATATTCCAGCAGTGAGATATTTATGTCACACAATGTGATTTTTGCATACGCCGTTGACAGATTGCTCAGTTTTTCGAAGCATTGCTGGATTTAAACGTTTTACTTGTTTTTTTTTATATTTTTCGAGAGATGCCAGAGTCACTTGTGAACATCCCCCTGTTATCATGCTTTTCCTTGTATCGTTTCGTCTGTTGAGAGTGACACAATCGCTCCTGGTGCTTTGTTAAAGGAACGCCTCGAAAAGCAAAACAAAAAAAATCCTGCCGGCGCTGAGAAGAAGCCAAGTCTCGCAGGTAACAGCGTTTTCTTTCAGCGCAATCTCAGGCCCAGATGTCTCTTCCCCGAGGTGTTTCTCAGCTCTTATATATATATATATGAGCATCTGCTTTATTAGTCTGTCGTTTTCATCCCACGCTCCAAATCTGCAATCCAGTAAGCTTGAAAAGTTTTTAGTGGCGTCATAAAAAACAAGCTCATGTTGATGAGGAGAAAGTCGCCTCACGCACTAATTCACGAGGAACATGATGTATAAACGCGTTTCCGCTGTAAATTGAGAAGGTTAACTGTGTGCTTCTGCTTTATGGAAGTCGTTTTTTTTGTAAGCTATGTGTTTGCTGGACTGTCACTTGAATTCGTAATGGGAGAAATGCACGTGAGGCGGTTGCCAAGGCATTGCATGAGGGGTAAACAAGTCCATTTTTCACCTCGTCTGAAGTTTCATTCTCAGTCTTTGAGGTTTGATGGATAACACTTGACTGGAAGGTCGCATTAGCTATTCCTTTGACTAACAGTGAGCAATACATTTGTTACTGTATTTCTGTGAACATTAGTTAATTAAAATCCACTGTCAGGTCATGTCTGTAAAAAAAAATAACAGATGCATTTCAATAATGCACACAAAAAACTGTTTGTTTGTTTTTTTGTTTGTTTGTTTTGTAATGGCAAATTCCACAATTTAAAAAAAAAAAAGCTGTAAGTTAAAAAAAATGTATAGATAGATAGACAGACAGATAGACAGACTGACTCACCAGCCACTTTATTATGTACACCTTACTAGTACCGGGTTGGACCCCCTTTTGCCTTCAGAACTGCCTTAATCCTCCGAAAAGGGATGGACATGGTCAGCAACAATACTCAGGACTCAGGACTGCCTGGAGCTTAGAGTCCCACATTTTTAAAGATGCGCTACCCTTATTCATAAACTACCAATTTGATTTTAAAATAACTGTATTATCGCTTGAAAAACTCCTAAAACTTGATTTTGTGGCATAATTGATGAGTATTTTTCTAATTTTGCGGATTTCCCACCCGCCATTAACTGCCCTCATCGGTTTCCTGTGCAGCATGTGTGAGTTGCTTTGGTAAATGTTTGGGAGAAGCGCATTTATTTTCGAACTTTGATCAAAACTGACTGGAACTACCTGTGCATTTCAACGAAAATTATGCACACCCTCCAGCCAATCAGAATCAAGAATTTCAACAGACCATGGAATAAATATTCGTTCATTCATTCATTTTCTTTTCGGCTTAGTCCCTTTATTAATCTGGGGTCTCCACAGCAGAATGAACCGCCAACTTATCCAGCATATGTTTTACACAGCGGATGCCCTTCCAGCTGCAACCCATCACTGGGAAACATCCATACACACTCATTCACACACATACACTACGGACAATTTAGCCTACCCAATTCACCTGTACCACATGTTTTTAGACTTGTGGGGGAAACCGGAGCACCCGGAGGAAACCCACGCGAACACGGGGTGAACATGCAAACTCCACACAGAAACGCCATCTGACCCAGCCGGGGCTTAAACCAGCAACCTTCTTGCTGTGAGGCGATTATGCTACCCACTGCGCCACCGTGCTGCCCATAAATATTTATATTTATTTATTTATTTATTTATATATATATTTATAACATTTTTTTTTAATTTACAGCTTTTTCTTAAATTGTGCATTACAAAAAAAAACTAATGCACTAATGTATAATAATGTATAATATATATATATATATACACGGTGGCTCAGTGTCTGTCAGTGCACTGTCGCCTCACAGCAAAGTCGCTGGTCGCTGGTCCAAGCTAAATTGCCCGTAGTGTATGAGTGTGTGTGAATGAGTGTGTATAGATGTTTCCCAGTACTGGGTTGCAGCTGGAAGGGTATTCGCTGCGTAAAACATATGCTGGATAAGTTGGCGGTTCATTCCGCTGTGGCGACACCTGATGAATAAAGGTACTAAGTCAAAGGAAAATGAATGAATTAATGTAGATATATATAGAGAACACTTGGAGTTACATTGTGTTGTTTAAGTGTTCCCTTTATTTTGTTGAGCAGTTTATATTATATTTTATTAACTTAATAATAAAGTTCATTTCATACAAATTTGTTAATTGTTAACTATATAAAAAATGAAAATACCTCTACTTCTAATTATATAATACTTCTAATCTTTATTAATCTTGGTTAATGTTAATATATTAAATATTAATTATGATATTTAATCATTATTTAATATATTAAATGCTAATACCAAATTCATAATAATAATAATAACATAAAATATTATTTAAAAAAAAGTTTATTTGTTAATTTTTAATGGATAATATAAATTGGTCATTGTATTTTTATTGACTAATGTTAACAAAGATTAAGAATTAATTTAGCCTTAACTGTATTTTTTTCTGTGTATTATTTATTTGAATTCTGTTTTAATGCTTACATTTATTTTTAGTAATCAAAAAATCGCCTCACAGCAAGAAGGTCACTGGTTCGAGTCCCCGCTGGGCCAGTTGGCATTTCTGTGTGGAGTTTGCATGTTCTCCCCGTGTTGGCATGGGTTTCCTCCAGGTGTTCCGGTTTCCCCCACAGTCCAATTGGGTCCAATTGGGAATTGGGTAAACAAAATTGGCCGTAGTGTCTGAGTGTATGTGAATGTAAGAGTGTATGGGTGTTTCCCAGTACTGGTTTGCGGCTGGAAGGGCATCCGCTGCGTAAAACATATGCCGGAATAGTTGGTGGTTCATTCCGCTGTGGCGACCTCTGAAATAGAGACTAAGCTGAAGGAAAATGAATGAAAAAAGCTTGTTGAACTACAATTACAATTACATAATTTAACATCTACAATTACATTTGTACTATTTAGCAACTTGTAAACACTTTTGTTTATCTTAACATTTTGCTAAATAAATTCAACATTGCAATGCCAATAGGGTTTTGATTATGCAACACATTTATTTTAGTTGTTATGAAGATCTTTGGCACATGTACTACTAATTGCATGAATAGGAATGGCTGTAAATGTGAAGTCGGTGCACATTTATGCGTATGCCCTGCTGTTTTAAGCAAGACTTTGGCTGGATACTCTCTGTTTGATTGATTATGTGATGTAATTCTCCCTCGGGCTGCAGGAAGGAGCTGAACTCTGATGATAGATTTACACCTCCTCCAAACGCTGACCTTTTAATCTGGCAGTTGTTCTGTTGCCAATGCCACGTTCCTGCCACCCTCACAGGGTCCGACTGGAGCCTTGGAGAAAATCCCCAGCGTCTCGCCCACCCTGAGCTGCCTTTCTGATGATTACCAGCCCGTTTACCTGCCCAGACCTTCCTGGAGGAGGAAAAAAAAACAAGCGCAAAATGGGTTTTTATAGAGTATTGTTCTGCAGATGTGGGTGTTGATTGACAGCTACGCTCCTGGAAATAACAGATCTGTAATAGCATTAAAGAATGCTTAGAGCTGCAGTAAGTTCTTTATATTATGGATAAAGTACGTCCAGTGAATGAATAATACGTAGGTTAGTATATGCTCCATTTAGCCGGTTTCGTTTCTGTCAGCTTTACGTTTTTGATTCTTTGGCGCCATCTTGTGTCTGAATAATGCACAGGTTAGTGTATACTCCATCAGCTGTTTTCGTTTCTTTCAGCTTTGCGTTTTTGACTGTTTGGCACCATCTTGTGTCTGAATAATGCGCAGGTTAGTGTATACTCCATCAGCTGTTTTTATTCCTGTCAGCTTTGTGTTTTTGACTGTTTGGCGCCATCTTGTGGCTGAATAATGTGCAGGTTAGTGTATACTCCATCAGCTGTTTTCGTTTCTGTCAGCTTTGCGTTTTTTGACTGTTTGGCGCCATCTTGTGTCTGAATAATGCACAGGTTAGTGTTTAATCCATCACCTGTTTTCGTTTCTGTCAGATTTATGTTTAATTAAAGTATTGATAAACTATTATGTTTTGTGGCAAGTAGCCTTGTAATAAGCAGGATAAAGTGCATCCAGGATGGTTGTTTTTACTGACATTTTATATATATATATTTTACTGACTCGTACAAAGGGAGAATGTCAATCAATGTGTTTCTGCAGTCTGTTTTTATCAGGTGTGATTATAAAAAATAAAATTAATTCATTTTTCCCATTAGAGGCTGGCTATATTCACACACTCTGCTGCCACACAACTGTATTTAACTGTGATTTTTTGCATAAAATGTCCTCTTTAAATGGTGTAATGGCTGCCAGATCTGCCAGGTAAAACATTAATTGTCTTTTCTTTTAATTTCGTTGTGATGAATAGGACTCAGCGGTGGAGTAAAAGTCTCAGTCAGATTCCCAGCTTT
>CAIGQV010019088.1:11688022-11698746 GCA_903798115.1 Danio jaintianensis
ATAGCGCTTTTACAATGTAGATTGTGTCAAAGCAGCTTAACATAGAATTTCTAGTAAATTGAAATAGAAACTGTGTCAGTCCAGTTTTCAGAGTTGAAGTTCAGTTTAGTTCAGTGTGGTATAATTTTCACTGCTGAAAGTTCAAACACTGAAGAGCAAATCCATCGATGCGCAGCTCCACAAGTCCCAAACCAAGCAAGCCAGTGGCGAGGAACAAAACTTCACCAATCGACGAGGTGAAGGAAAAAAACCTCGAGCGAGACCAGGCTCAGTTGGGCATGACCATTTCTCCTCTGGCCAAACTTCTTGTGCAGAGCTGCAGTCTAGGCGCCGGGGGCTGGAGAACGCTGGACGTCCAACGTGGAGAAGCTGCAGGTGTGAGTAGGTCACCGGCGGGTGTTCAGGCTGGCCCACGGGATCCATGCGGAGACTCATCTGTCACTGGGGTCTTTCAGGAATCAGTCTCATGCTCTCCACTCCTTCATGACCGCAACAGCATCTGCTCAGGATACGGCCTGTTCCAGGGTTATGGAGACCTCTAGAAGTCCTCTATGGTTGGCATCATCTTTTCACAGGACTTGGATCGCATCAATGGTGCTGCATAATCTCTAGAGACCTCGGGATGAGTATCCCCAGGTGGAAATAGAGAACAAGGATAACTATTAGCGTAGCTGCTTTTTATAGTGTATTTGAACAAGAGATATTAAATATCAGTGCAAAAGGACGTGCTATGAATGAAAGTAGCAGTTATATAAACAAACATGTAAAGCATAGGAGTGTTTCTAACGAAATGTCTGGTGCATTACGATAGGAGGAGTGTGTCCTACAGGTGGTTTGTCAAGCCTACTCACCTGCATGGAGCACACTCATGTATCGTGCTGTTATGTGGTGCATTGTGTTTATGCTTTGCTAAAAAGATAGGTCTTTAATCTAGTTTTGAATTGAGAGAGTTTGTATGAGCCTTGGACATTATCAGGAAGGCTATTCCAGAGTTTAGGGGCCATAAATGAGAAGGCCCAACCTCCTTTAGTGGATTTTGCTATTCTGGGTACTACCAGAAGCCCAGTATTTATACACACATTTTAAATTCTCACAAAAACTTTCCGCCTAACATACACAACACAAGATCTTATTCTTAAACTTGTTCTTCTGTTTGTAAATTTGCAATGTTCTAAAATTAGCGCTGCATGCATGAGGTTAGTAATTTGCATAATATACGCCCAAACCAGCTCCATATAAGGGCTTTCTGCAATACTCCATACTGTTTTTTAAAAAGTCCATCTCCACCGAATGGTTAAAACATGCCTTTGATAGCCCGTATCAATCTGCCAGCAGTGCCGAGTGTGTTTGTACATTATTCAGAGCAGGTCGCCACTGATTTTCCACAAGCTGATTCCCGATTCCTGAAGTGTGTCTCCAGATTTCCTGCTTGAGTCGCTGAGCTCTGTCTCTGGACGATTAAATGCAGAATATGAATCAGCAGCTCTTATCTGAAGAACATGATGAAAACACTTGAGTCGTGTTGATTTCAGCACATGGGAGACATAAACTCTCCCAACAACCTCTGTGTTTATTAGTGCTTTTTAATAAGGGAAGCATCACAGCTACACTGAAAAAAAATGATTCATTGGATTTACTACATTTTTAGGTAAGTGCTTGCAAACAATTTATATGGGCTGAATCTGGACAAACAAATTAAATTTAGTAATGTTCAACTTAATTTGTTTGTTCAAATTCAGCCCATATATATTGTTTGCAAGCACTTACGTTAATCAAATTGAGTAAATCCAATTACTAATTTTTTTCAGTGTGCTATTGATTAGCCACTGTACACACAGCAGTGATTGTGTTTTTATTTCTTATTCAGATTCAGAAACTTCCGCATCTTTACATGTATTGTTTTTAACAAATGTTCACATTCAGATGGAAATGGGAAAACTGGTTTAAATTTAAACCTATAGGTGGCACTGTAAACAAACACCAACACTGCCGGAGGATACATTGATGTAACATTAAGTGAGATATTTAGGTTCTGGCCATAGACTGTAAAAAATATGGACGTAGTATCCATGACGTCACCCATAGGCAAATGAAGCTACACAGTGGGCAGGGCCAAACATCGCCATTTTGTTTGCACGTCATCGTACCAGCCAGGGGTTACCAAAAAAGGGCAAAGAGGAGCGTGAGCGGAGCTACACAGGCCTGCTAGCATTTTGCTTAGACAGGCTTTTCTTTGGGAGAAACGCTTAATACTTCAGTACCTGCAACTCGTTTGTGTTCTGACCACATGTGCTTGGTTGTAGACTATATCAATAAAGTGTTTAGTCTTTTAAAAACACTGTTGTAATACACTGAGCCACTAAACATTGTTCTTATGATGTTTTTCTACAGGAGGAAAACGCAAATTACTTCCAAACACTTCAAATATAGTCTGTTTTAGTAAATGCAAGGCTATTTATGAAATCCAGGCATAACACTGTACGACAACGTTTCAGATGACGTTGATGATTCAGGTATTATAGCCTACGGCTTATCAATCTGTCAGATTCTGGAGTGCATTCTGGAGTGCATTCAAGTTCTAAAGAAAATTATAAATGATAAATTATCTTAAAACAAATACATTTATAGATATGATATACAAGTATATAAGAGTTTCACTCACCTGGGAAATGGAGGCCACTTGAATGGTTTGTGAGCACAATTAAGTGCACAGCGTGCCATATTATCTGATAATTGTAAGAAATAATTCCAAAAGGCAAATGACTGTAAAGCCTCATAAAACAAAACAAAAATCCGATGTTTATGCAGAGTTCAGCGGCTAATCAGCCGGAATCAACTGAAGTGACATAATGGTGACCAGCGAGACCTAACTGTCACTCAAGTGGCCACACCCTTAATTATGCAGACTTAATTTAGCTCAATATAAATGAACCGGATGAGTTATAAAAAAATTCACCCCCTCACAGTTGTCATGAAGTGTAATATTAGCTATCGTTTTTTTGTACCAGGCTGTAAACACCCTTTTTCTGCTGTAAAGATGGCCATTTTAACATTGGGGTCAATAGAAATTTGCTCTATTATGTAGCCAGGACTAGCGGAATTTCGATGATTTGCAGTTTCTGTTACTTCCGTATTAGCTTCACGAGGGAGAGTGGGATGTTGCTGCTTGGTTCTGGCTGAAAAGAAAGACAAACAACAACGGATATGTGAAGCAAAAGTAGTAATTTATTAAAACAATAATAAGAAACAATGAATTTAGGAATGTAAATTAACTAGTAACCGAATCAAAAGAAAAACAGCAGTGTTGCCAAAATTAATAAATAAATAAAACATAACAATCTAACTAAATCCCAAACACTAAATTAAAAAAACAAAGGGAAATCTAGAAATCAAAACCGTAATCTTCACGTATGCAACGCTTAAAATACAAACTAAATCGGATCTAACCATATTGATTTTGTTAGCTCACATTGCTAGTTTTGTGGTGAACAATTCATCTGTGTGTGTTATTAAGAAATCTGATTGAAATCTGTAAATGCACTTCCTGTTTGTTTTCAGTTGAATTCCCAGATTACGTCTGTCTGAGGTATTGGGCGTGGCTAGCATACTTAACCTCCAACTGTCAGCGCTACGACAACAAACAGAAATGGCGAGGAGGAGGAGTTTGTTAGGTTGTAAAAACTCTCCCCAAACCCTCTCCTCATCTTTCTGAATGAAATGCCTACTTTACATCCAATCAGCTCACAATAGAAAAAACAAGCCACGCCTACTGTTTTCTCATTTAATATTCCGTTTCTCTAGGAACTGCGTCACAATACGAAAAAAAAAAAAAAAAAATAGTCACAGCTTCCGGTTCATATGGACTTTAAACTAATCTACACAAACTATCCAAAACAAAACTACAAGGGTGGCAATTACTCCGTAAACGAACTAACAACAAAAACACTACTCTAACCGAATGAATCAAGTTCTCGTAAAGTACACGACGTTAGCAATTAGCTAAACAAAGACTGTTATCAGATAAGCTAATTCTCAAAAAGGGTCATTCGACTTCCTAATAATCAAGTAAAGTAGACTACACAGCAGTCATAGCTTAGAACAAAGTACCTTAAGGAGTCAAACTAAACTACAAAGAATACTAGAAACACAAAAGAACAGGCTGGTTGGCCCTCCGGGCATCTCAGCAGTGGAAGTCGTCATAGCTGGGTAAACATCGGCCAATTTTTAAGGCCCTTTAAAATCCAATTTTTAATGCCCTTCACTCGCTAACTTCCCTCTGTCTCGTTTCCTCGGATGTACGTCATTGATTACTTTACACAGGTGTCCACTACTGGAATGAACATTTGAATGGGTTTAAATGTAATGCACTAAAATGCACTTGCGAACTACACTGTTGTGACATCACAATCGCATTGCATTCTGGGACATACTGTATAGGTGCTGGAGTGGACATATGAAGTCGGGCAAAATCGAGGGATCAAGGGTATGTTCATGTAAGTTTCCCTCGTTTACTTGATGAAGTTGAACACACTAAAATGTCAGCGGGGATTCCTCCGAGGGAACAAGTGAAGGGATGTTTGCGAGTGCATGTCTATAAGTGGAGTGGAACGCAGCCTTAAGGGCCGGGCCGCTCACCAAGAATGCGTTTTTCCACTTCAGCGCGCTACTTTTCTATTGTTTTCCAATGTAAACACGCTGGATGGACGTGTTTGACTGTTTAGCTAACTCACACCTCTGATCTTTAGAAGCGCCACACGTGTGTTTTAGACGGCGTGTCAAGTTGAAAGATCTTCAACTTTCACAAGCAGCACAGCTCATCACTGTCAGTTCCATAGCAGTGGACCAATCAGAAGAGCTCAGAGGCAGGACAACCGTTGTGAGCTTCTGTTTATAGTAGAAAGTTGGCATGACAGCTGTTTTATTTACCATTATACCATGGCAGAGGAGGCGCTCATTGTGGCTTTGTCCAAATATCCTGAAATATATGATATATCTTCAAGTACTTATCATAACATATTGTTTTCCTATTTCAGAATCAGAATCAGAATCAGAAAGAGCTTTATTGCCAGGTATGTTCACACATACAAGGAATTTGTTTTGGTGACAGAGCTTCTACAGTGCAACAGAATTACAGGGACAGGACAAAAAACAGATAATAAATATATTTTGAAAATAAAAGTAAATAGTGAATGCAAATATACAAATTGACAAGTGTATGTACAGGTATATTACTATATACAACGTTATATGGCAGCTGTTATGTGCAAATTGGCATGTAAACTATGTTGTTAAGTAAGTGTTTATGTGTATAAAAAGTGTATAGCAAGTAGTGATGTTTGTTCCATAATTACTATCATTCAAGTGTTCATGCGATGGATTGCCTGAGGGAAGAAACTGTTTCTGTGTCGGGCTGTTCTGGTGCACAGTGCTCTGTAGCGTCAACCAGAAGGTAAAAGTTCAAAGAGGCAGTGTGCTGGGTGTGAGGGGTCCAGAGTGATTTTGGCAGCCCTTCTGCTTGGTCTGGATAAGTACAGTTCTTGGAGAGTAGGGAGGGTTGTACCAGTAATTCGCTCAGCAGTCCGCACTGTTCGACGTAGTCTCCGGAGGTCGGATTTCGTAGCTGAGCTAAACCAGACAGTTATTGAAGTGCAGAGGACAGATTCAATGATGGAAGTGTAGAACTGTTTCAGCAGCTCCTTTGGAAGGTTGAACTTCCTCAGCTGACGAAGGAAGTACAAGCTTTTTTTGAGCTTATCATAACATATTGTTTTCCTATTTCTCATGGGTCTGTTATTGTCAGTTTACATCACATCCATAATATCATGTCACGTGGAGGTCAAGATTTTTAAAACCCATTCCTGAGCGCCGCATCTCGCGTGTTTAGAAGCAAAGATGCATTCGGTGTGAATGAACCCTTATGCTGCGTTCACACCAGACACGGAAGAAGCGTCAAGCGCGAGTGAATTACATGTTGAATTACACGAGTCACTGCAAAGACGCAAATAGAACATCCGCGATTGACGCGATGTGCGCGAATCGTTTGAGTTGGAAAATCTACACTTCTGTGGACAATCGCGCCACGTTAACCAATCAGGAGCATGCTCTTGTAGGGCCGTGATTATAACATAGCACCTGTTGTTGGTGTCCCGGGGGAAAATCCTCTTGCCAGCACCAGACAACAGTTCATCAAACTGGGCTCGGCTCTGTTGGAAGCACCGCTGAAAGCTTCCATCATCCAGGTATAGTTTCTGGAGGAGTTTATGAGCTCACAGAGCTGGGTGCACCTCAGAATGGATCTAGTGGACTCAGACACAGCTCCAAACGAATCAATGCTGTTTATCAGTCTTCCTAAAGCACATAAACACAGCTATTCTCTCAATAAAATCCATGTTAGCCATTTAGCAACAAAGCTAGAGTCACCGGGCAGACAGAAGCCCTGCCCATGACGCGAATCCGCGTCTATTGTGAAGTGAATTTGATGCGCGAATGAAGCGAGTAAACTCATAATGTTTACATGTCTATTTACGCTCGAATAGCGCGATTTATCTGCGCATTCCGCGTCTGGTGTGAACACAGCTTTAGATAGCAGTGAATGTGGGAGTACAACATTTATTTATTTTTTGGTATTCCAATGTGCTCAGATAATAAAAGAAAACATTTTTTTGTGGAAATTTGATACAAAGATAATATAATACAAAGTATAGATTCATAAATGTGCATACATAATTTTTTTTTTTTTAAATCAAGATAATTAAAAAATGTCAAGCAATTATGATGCTTATAGGCCCACACAGATTCTGCACGCACAGAAATCTGCAGATTTTTAGCCCATCATTGAGTCTCTATTTGTTTATTTGTGTGTACATTTATATTTATTCAGTTTTTTAATGACTTCCAGTAATATTATTGACAAATATGAAAATGTTCATATGATTTATTTACAATACAATAATATTGTCTTTTAGTAGATATAATATATGCTTTATTTACCAATTGTGTATTTGCATTTTAAACATTAAATAAAAGTAAAAAAATATTTCATATATTAAGTTTTTAGTTATGATACTCCCAAAATCATTCAGAATTTTGTAAAAAAAAATCTGCAGATTTTGTCTGACCCTACTTATGACCGATGAAGAAACGTGATCGTCTGATGATCGTCTTGTGAAAAAAGATGATCGTCTTGTGAAAAGCTTCCATAAGAAGAATGTCCTTCTATTTTAGAATGCTGATTATATAGACTATGTTCCATTCAGATAGGCTCATCCCTATGCCCTAATCTTTTTGAAGGGTTTACCCTCCAGAATCTCAATCCTGGTCCTTGCGCCCCCCATGCTGCATATTTAGCATGTCTCTCTTATTTAACACCGCTGATTTAGTTGACCAAAGCTCCATGCATGAACTGTGTTTTGACTGACACCTCACTACGCAGTGTGCAACGATCCTTAGTCCCTTCTCCTTCATTGCTCTCTAACTGAGCATGAGAAACCTTCATTTGACTTAAGAATGTTTACACAACGACTCTGCCTGCAGCATCTTACTAGAAAAGCGTGAAGTGTGACATAATATACCTCCTTCAAAAATACAATATACTGTAAATTAAAGGGATAGTTCACTCAAAAATTAAAATGTACTCACTATTTACTCACTCTCAAGTTTCTTTCCTCTGTTGAACACAAAATAATATATTTTAAATAAATCTGAAAACCTGTAACCGTTGACTTACATTGTGGGGAAATCAAATGACTATGACCAATGGAAGTCAATGGTTACAGGTTTTCAGCTTTCTTCAGAATATCTTCTTTTGTGTTCAACAGAAGAAAGACAGTCGAACAGCTTTGAAGCAAGTAAATGGTGAGTAAATGACAACATAATTTTCATTTTTGGGTGAACTGTCCCTTTAATTGTATTTGTCCCTTGTGTATTGTTCAAATTGACCACCCTTTCATTATGTTGGGGGCTGTTTTTGCCCCATTGACTTCCATTATAATCAGATTTTTTGATTGCAAAGCCATGACAATGTAATCATGCATTCTTGATTGTTGCTGGTTTTTGTCTGTTGGGAAGAGGTAAAATGTGTAACTTTTACTGTTGATCATCAGTTGGCACCATTAACCCTTTAGATAGGCCTGAGCAAAACAGTTTCTTGCTTTTATATGAAGTTCTATGGAGTAAAACAGCAGATTATAGTGTGTGTGCAGAAATACATTTACTATGTTTATTTTGTTCTGAAAGCTGAACTGCTTTTTTAATATTTTCTCAAACATGCAAAGGTCTCTCTCTTAAGCCCCGGTCAGATCACATGATTTTTATTGCCGGTTATGAAAGTCACAATGTCAGATTATGCGATTTTAATCTTATTTCAATCTTAATAAAAATAAGAAAATGTACATGCTTCAGCGCCAAAACACGAACTGGTTTGTTAAATAAAATACAATCTAGCCTAAATAAAATTAAAGTGAAATATTCACTGTTTCAGAGAAACCTATATTAAACTGTTCTCACTAGCTACTTTTCCATCCACCTGTTTTTATGCACATTTTGGATATGCGCAAAAAAAAAAGGTTGATGGAAACGCCAAGATTACACAAGAAGAAACGATTGAATCTTGTGTCATGATGCCCATTTGTCATGTACGACTCCCCACGACTCCCTACATCAAGGAAATCGTGCCAAAATTGTGACAAATTTGTGTGATCTGATCGGGGCTTTACACTCTCTCTCTTTCTCTCACACACACACACACACACACACACACACACACACACACACACACACACACACACACACACACACACACACACACACACACTTTTATGTTATAAAAGCCAGAAACTAAGCTTTTTTTTGCACTGCAACTGATGATAAATTCATTCATTAATTTTCTTTTCAGCTTAGTCCCTTTATTAATCTGGGGTCGCCACAGTGGAATGAACCGCCAACTTATCCAGCATATGTTTTACGCAGCGGATGCCCTTCCAGCTGCAACCCATCACTGGGAAACACCCACACACTATCATTCACACACATACACTACAGACAATTTACCTTACCCAGTTCACCTATATCGCATGTTTTTGGACTGTGGGGGAAACCGGAGCACCCGGAAGAAACCCACGCCAACATGGGGAGAACATGCAAACTCCGCACAAAAGTGCCAACTGACCCAGCCGAGGCTCAAACCAGCGACCTTCTTGCTGTGAGGCCACCGCTCCGCCCGCAACTGATGATCAACAGTAAAAATCACAAATTGTATCTCTTCCCAACAGGTAAAACCAGCAGCAATCAAGAATGCATGATTATATGCTGTCATGGCTTTGCAATCAAAAAATGTCATTATAATGGAAGTCAATGGGGCAAAAACTGCCCCTAACATAATGAAAGGGTAGTAAAAATTTGCCCAGAGTGTATTGTTCAGTTTTGTTTTGTTTTTAATTTCAAAGCATTTTCCTAAAATATGTGTCAAAATAAGATTTTTCAGAAAATATCATTTCATTTGCTCAAACACAGAGAAAGTGGTGGCCAAATTGATCCTCCACATCAACCCAGAGTGAATAAAAACATCCCCAACAGCACACAAGGGTTAGCATATCACACACTAAAATGCCATTTGAATGAAACATACAGTATATGCTCCCTTAAAATCTGAAATCATGGCAGAATATCTTTTTGCAGGCCACTTGTTGTTGAATTAGAACAAACATCTAATGTTAAAAGAGACACATAAGAAATGTGCAGCAGGGGTTCGAATTGAATGCATGTGTGCGACATCAGGATCATACAGGACTGGAGTGTCCATCAGTTGTACCCTACAAATCCTGTAGGGCCCTTCGAAGTGGCCAGTTTTGAGCACTTCAGCCATGATTGCCTTAGATAGGACGATATATCCCATTTGTACACTCTAAAAATGCTGGGTTGTTTTAAACCAATGTTGGGTCAAATATGGACAAAGCCAACCACTGAGTTAAAAAGTTTAATTGAAAAATACTTATGGGTTATAAAAATAGCTTATTGTACAGTCTTACCAATTTCTGTTTAACAAATGTGCGCATATTTTTATTTATTAAAGGGATAGTTCACCCAAAAAATAACATTTTGTCATCTTTTTTTCTGTCAATCAATAACTCACAATTTACTTGTTGCAAACACAAAATAAGATATTTCGAAAAGTTCATGGAAACCTGTAACCATTGACTTCCATAGTATTTGTTTTTCCTACAGTATATGGTAATGGTTACAGTAGTATGGGCACAAAGTAACGCAGAGTAAAATGTAACACAGAGTTTTAAGTAATTTGTTCAGCGTTAACCATGGCATGCTTCCGAGGTTTTCACCACAGTGTCGGCAGACATCGTCCTGCCTTTTATTGAAAAAGTTCAGCCAAATTTGAATGAGAAACACAAGAGAAACCATTTTTGCAGCATAAATGTATTTTTTATTATAGTCAATGTTATTTTTATTTTTTTAAATCTGTGAAAGTATGAACGTAAAATCTTATATTGTTGTGATTACAGTGTTTTAGGCTAAAAGATGGAACCATTTTAAAAGATGTAAAACACACAGTGACTGCTAGCCAGTTTTGGGGAAAACACGACACAACGGGGTTAGTTGTAACGGTGTTACAAATAAGCCCATTTATGTTTTTCACTGTTTGACGCCATCTTGTGTCTAAATAAAGCGCAGTTTAGTGTATACTTCATCAGCTGTTTTTGTTTCTGTCAGCT
>CAIGQV010019088.1:11707688-11721227 GCA_903798115.1 Danio jaintianensis
CCAAACAGTCAAAAACACAAAGCTGACAGAAACGAAAACAGCTGATGGAGTATACACTAACCTGCACATTATTTGGTCACAATATGGCAGCAAACAGTCAAAAACAAAAGCTCACAGAAACTAAAGAAGCTGAATGGAGTATACACTAACCTGCGCATTATTCAGTCACAAGATGGCGCCAAACAGTCAAAAATGCAAAGCTGACAGAAACGAAAACAGCTGATGGAGTATTCACTAACCTACTCATTATTCAGACACAAGATGGCACCAAACAGTCAAAAAAGCTGACAGAAACGAAACCGGCTGAATGGAGTATACACTAACCTGCGCATAATTCAGTCACAAGATGGCGCCAAACAGTCAAAAATGCAATGCTGACATGAAAACAGGTGATGGAGTATACATTAACCTGTGCATTTTTCAGTCACAAGATGGCGCCAAACAGTCAAAAACACAAAGCTGACAGGAATAAAAACAGCTGATGGAGTATACACTAACCTGCGCATTATTCAGTCACAAGGTGGCGCCAAACAGCCAAACAGTCAAAAACGAAAAACTGACAGAAATGAAACTGGCTGAATGGAGCATACACTAACCTACGTCATGCAGCAAACAGTCAAAAAATGTCAAAAACCGCAACTTAACCTAGCTTAAAGTACACATGAAATCCAAACTAACCATATTGATTTTGTTAGCTCACATTGATAATTTTGTGGTGAACAATTAATCTGTGCATGTCATTTAGAAAAAAAAAATGTTTGCCCTTGTAATCTAAAATTGAAATCTGTAAATTTGTTTTCAGTTAAATACTCAGATTAGGTCTGTCTGAGCTATTGGGCGTGGCCAACATACTTAACCACGCCCCTCCAACTGTCAGTTTTGACAACAAACAGAAATGGTGAGGAGGAGGTGTCTGTTAGGTTGTAATAACTCTTCTGAAAACCTTTTCCTGACCTTTCTGAATGAAATGCCTACTTTACTACATCCAATCAGCT
The DNA here is from genome assembly GCA_903798115.1 of Danio jaintianensis. Taxonomy (NCBI): domain Eukaryota; kingdom Metazoa; phylum Chordata; class Actinopteri; order Cypriniformes; family Danionidae; genus Danio; species Danio jaintianensis. Next base: position 11,708,684 of record CAIGQV010019088.1, read on the forward strand.
CGCAGTAGTAAAAAACAAGCCACGCCCACTGTTTTCTCATTTAATATTCCGTTTCTCTAGGAACTGCATCAAAATACGAGTGGACTTTAACAAAGATTAATAAATACTGTATTAAATGTGTTGTTTATTGTTTGTTCATGTTAGTAAATACATTAACTAATATAACCTTATTTTAAAGTGCTACCAAAGTATCTGACCCTGAACTTTTAAATGGCAGTGTGTGTGTTTTCCAGCTATTGTCGTTGCCTAAAAAGCGTGTGTTGGCGTGATCAACCTTGAAAATAAAGAGTCAAGCGCAGCAGTCAAACACCCGTTGAGGCTTCAGACTGTGTCAGCTCATCCTGCTTTATTCCTGGAACGGCAACAAGAGAGGATATTTTATTTTTGGCATCTTCTGTGCGGAGATGACACAGTTGTGTTTTGGCATGGCTCTCGTGCTGAGATCTTCCCTCCTCGTGTCCCTGAAGTCAATGCACTTCGCTGTCAGACAGACTGAGGATCTCCTTCGTGGAGAACAGACCTGCGGAGTTGCAAATAAAAGAAACTCTGTCTGCATTTGTTTACTTAAAGGGATAGTTCTAACTAAACCTAAAGCCAACGACTACCTTACTAACTATTAATAAGTGGAAAATTAGGAGTTTATTGAGTTACAAGTCATAGTTAATGATTTGTTAATAGCATTAATTGCATATTAAAATGTAACCAAAATGTTAAAATGCTTTTGAATTCATTCCATAGACTGTATAAAGATATGGACGTAGTATCCGGACGTCACCCATATGTTTGAAGCTACAAGTGGGCGTGGCCAACCGTTGCAATTTTGTTCGCGCGTCATGATGCTGACTACGGGTAACCAAAAAAGGGCAAAGAGGCGGGGCGTGAGCTGAGCTACAGACGTATGCTAGCATTTTGCTTAGACAGGCTTTTCTTTGGCAGAAACGCTTAATACTTCAGTACCTGCAACTCGTTTGTGTTCTGACCACATGTGCTTGGTTGTACACTATATCAATAAAGTGTTTAGTCTTTTAAAAACATTGTCATACAATATTTGCTTTCCACAGAGACACTTAGCATTCATTTGCTCAAATATTTAATTTTAAGCAATAATAATAATGACAATAATTTTAATTAAAAAAGTAAATTACTTCAATGGAAATTAAACGTATAATGATATATTACATTTATTTAAATCAATGATGGGGCGTCATGGTGGCGCAGTGGGTAGCACAATCGCCTCACAGCAAGATGGTTGCTGGTTCGAGCCTCGGCTGGGTCAGTTGGCATTTCTGTGTGGAGTTTACATGTTCTCCCCGTGTTGACGTGGGTTTCCTCCAGGTGCTCCGGTTTAGACATGTGCTATAGGTGAATTGGTTAAGCTAAATTGTCCGTAGTGTATGTGTGTGGATGAGTGTGTATGCATGTTTCCCAGTGATGGGTTGCAGCTGGAAGGGCATCCACTGTGTAAAACATGTGCTGGATAAGTTGGCGGTTCATTCCGCTGTGGCGACCCCAGATTAATAAAGGGACTAAACCGAAAAAGAGAATGAATGAATGAATGAATGAATGAATAAATCAATGATAAAAAAAAAAATTGCAATGATAAAAAATGTCAATTATTTAAATGAAGATTTGCTTTAAAAATGATTACAAATTTATTAGTAATAAAATTTGAATTATTTAAATGTTATATTAATTGTTAAGTCTTAAAAATTATTCATTAATTTTTCAAAATTACATTATCAGACCTTAATTCACTTATTACATAAATTAAAAATATATATGTAATAAATACATAATAAATAAATACATTAATTGACATTAATTAATTAATTAAATGACATAAATAAACCAAGTTTTATAAGACATTATATCACTTATTACATAAATATATGTATTAAATATAATATGTATATGTAATTTATTATATATGTAATAAATAAACAAACAAACACATACATACATACATACATACATACATAATTTGAGAACATTTCTGTTCTCTCTTAAAGGGGGACCTATTATGCAAAAATCATTTTTATAAGGGTTTAAACACCTAAGTTAAGTTGTGTGGCAGCAGTGTGTGAATATAACCAGTAATTATATTTATAGTAATTATAATTCTATTCTTTATAATCACACTTGATAAAAACAGTCTGCAGAAACACTTTGATTGAAATTCTGCCATTGTACGTGTCATCAGAGGGGGAAAGCCCTGCCCATTAATCATGATCTCACTGACTCATAGGCATTTGTAGCTCCACCCTCTTTTGAAAAGAACACAATCTCATTTGAATTTAAAGCGACAGTCACCAGAACGGCACAGTTAGGATCAGTTTCTAAGAGTTATAAAACAATATTTGTGTGGTATTTTGAGCTGGAACTTCACACACACACTCTAGGGACATCAGAGGCTTATTTTACATCTTGTAAAAAGGGGCATAATAGGTCCCCTTTAAAGCTTATTGAACTTTGTGCTCGCTTACAAACATATTAATTTCTCCCAAAAAATAATGCATAGTCTCATAAAACCACTGTGTGTCCCCTGATGAACTTCTGTCACAAAAATATTGCTCAAAACCAATTCTCCCTCAAAACTATTGACATATTGACTTGAATTTTTGTTTTGTTTTTGCAGTTAGCAGTGTTGTTAAAACGTCGAGTGTAGGATAGATTGTCGAAAAGGTTTCAGCTGCAGAATAACTGACCTGTTTTTATATAGTTTCTCACTGGTGTTAATGGTGAACAATGGTCACACACCGAAACACAAACACCGCAGACAACACATGACTGGCTGTTGTCATGGTAACAGGGGCCACAGACCGCTGTCAACTATTGTACCCGCTATCAGTGGGGAAGCTTTTGTGTGTTTGTGGTGGAAAAAGCTCATAATTGATCAGCACACGTTTACAATCTGATCCTATTTTTGGTGTGCGGAATTAAACCTGATAATTTTTCACACCCTTCAGGACATCTCTTCCTCTCAAATTATGATTCTTGACTTTAGACCCGACTTAATGAGGTTCATTGGTAGCCTATATACCAACCCAGGCTCATTCTGAAAACGTACCGCTAAATACATTTCTGGAGAGCGCCAAATACGTCCCAGGAGCTATGTTTTTTTTGCAGTTTTTGTTTTCGCGAATCCATCAGAGGCCACTGTGTACGCCTTTTCAGATCTCAAATTTCTCTTGCGAGTGCCATTCCCGCCTGCTGTTCTCACTGTCTTGACTGACTGTTTGACTGACTGAATGACTGACTGACCGATCGACTGACCCACCCTCCTCCTTCCCTAAACCCAACCAATAGTATTTTTAAAAGCACAGATTGACCCGCCCACCCACTTCCCTAAACCCAACCGACAATTTTAAAAAGCAATCCAGAAAAAGAAAAGCCCTCGCCTGATTTTTGCCATGTTTTCAGATTTTACCACATTCTCACCCTGTTATTTACTTGTATATTTAGTTTTTTGGCTTCTGTTTTTGTTTTACCTGCTTTCTGGAACCACTCTTCGCCAGACCCCCCGTCATCGTGGTCAACTCCTCTCTGCATCTCAAGTCCACTGACGTACATGGCGAGCCACTGGACAAACTGGTAACAGCGGGAAAGCCGCTCACACGGAGGTAATCGGTCAGCTGGTAAGTGCAAAAAGGAACGGCGTCATACCGCCCCGTAGCGTTCATTTTAAAGACGAAATGCAGCCATACGTACTTCTGGATACATAATTTGCGATCTCCAGAAATGTATATAGGGCTACGTTTTAAGAATGAGCCTATGTTGCTATATACATTTAAAGTCAGAATTATTAGCCCACCTGAATTATGAGCCCTCCTGTATATTTTTTCCCCAATTTGTGTTTAATGGAAAGAAGATTTTTTTCAACACATTTCTAAACATAATAGTTTTAATAACTCATTTCTAATAACTGATTTCTTTTATCTTTGCCATGATGATAGTACATAATATTTGACTAGATATTTTCAACACAGGCTCATTGTGAAAACATACCCCCGTATACATTTCTGGGGAGCGCGGATTATGTACCCAGAGCTACGTATGGCTGCGATTCGCCTTTAAAACAAGCGCTACGGGGCAGTATGACGCCGCCAACGGCTTCTGTTTCTTTTCGTGCTACCAGCTGACCGCTTACCTCCTTGTGGACGGCTTTTTTCGCTGTTACCAGTTGCCCAGTACCTCGCTACATATGTCGACGGACTTGAGACTCAGAGAGGAGTTTAAAGTACATAGTGTTTTACAGATTTACAGCAGATAAAAAAAATAGGGTAACATTTTAGTTTAAGTAACAATTTACACTGTTTACTACTGTATTATTACCTGCCTATTGTTAACCCTTTAAGGTGCACTCCTTGAAAATATTTTTTGGCCCACATCTCGTATTGAATAATATGCTGACAAAACTCTGATAAATAGTAATAAACAATTCAAATAATAATGATAACCTATGGATAAAAGGTCAACCAGGTGGTTATGATGCCTGTTAAAGGTTTAAGATATGAAATGTTTATTAGCACTTATAAAGTATGATGTTATTCTACATCCCTAGTCCTAGCCAATACCCAAACCTAAACCCAACTACTCCCTTACTAACTATTAATAATTAGTCATTTATTGAGCTAAAAGTCTTAGTTAATGGTTTGTTAATAGTGTGAATTGTACATCAAAATAAAGTGTGACCTTGAAAAAAACCCAATAAAAAAATAGGTTACAATAACCTCGCAGGTGACTTGATGGGATATAACAAGACAGTACAAAGGCCAGGAATTGAATAAGTAATACCTAAATCATTGTGTGTCGTGTGTTCTCCTATACATCTTCATCTTCAGACACTCTTATGGAGGAAAGAGAACAACCTTCAAATCTTTCCTTTGCATTTGTTAATCTATAAAAACACAAACATACGTACTTCACATCTACAGATTTGCTCCCAATTGTCTTTCTGGAGCAGCTTGTGTTGATGTGAAGTACCAGCAGAAGTGTGTGTGTGTGCGTGTGCGTGTGCGTGTGTGTGTGTGTGTGTCTGCATTGCAGTATGTACTTGAAACAGCATATAATTTCAGTCTGGCACAGTTTGTGAATGTGAAGGTGTGTGAAAACGTGCTTGCTTTGCATTGGTTGTGTTGCATATTGTGTGGAGAGTAAAGTTTGCTGCCTTAATATTTGTTGATGTTATTGAAAGTCTCTTCTGCTCAACCAAAGCTGCATTTATTTGTTAAGTAAAAACAGGTATAATGTGAAATATATACAGTTGAAGTCAAAATGATTTGCCCTCCTGTGAATTATTTTGTCTTTTTCAAATATTTCCCAAATGATGATACCCAAATAAATAAAAATATTTTTTAAAATATGTAAAATTATAAAAAAATATATTTTTAAATAAATAAATACCTACCCACATAAATAAATAAAGCAAACAAATAAAGAAATAAATAATTCATCTTAAAATAAACAAATATTTAAAAAAATAATAAAATTCATTAGAAACAAATAAATAAATACATACATACCTAAATATTTTTTTCCAAAATAAATAAATATATATTTTTTAAATAAATAAAATTCATTACAAATAAATAAATAAACAAATACATACATAAAAATACATACATACATACATAAAAATATCTAAAATTATTTTAAAAATATTTTAAAATAAATAAACACCTACCTAAATAAAGCAAACAAATAAAGAAATATTTTTCCCAAAATAAATAAATATATTTTTGGAAATAAATAAAATTCATTAAAAATAAATAAATTAACTTAAATAAACATATTTTTAAAAATATCAAAAATTATTTTATTAATATTTTAAAATAAATAAACACCTACCTACATAAAGCAAATAAATAAATAAATAAATAATTGTTTTTTTTTCCAAAATAAATAAATATATATTTTTTAATAAATAAAATTCATTAAAAATAAATAAATAAACAAATAAATACATATTTAAATAAATAAAAATATTTTTAATAATATATAAAATTCATTAAAAATATTTTAAAATAAATATCTACCTACATAAATAAAGCAAACAAATAAATAAAGAAATATTTTTTCCCAAAACAAATAAATATATATTTTACAATGTATAATATTCATTAAAAATAAATAAACAAATAAATAAATACATACATACCTAAATATAAATATTTTTAAAAATATGAAAAAATATTTTAAAAATATTTTTAAATAAATACCTACCTACATAAATAAAGCAAACTAATAAAGAAATAAATATAAATATTTTAATTAAATAAAGTTTATTAAAAATAAAATAAATAAATAAATACACAAATAACTAACAATTTTTTTTTTTTTTTAAATAAATACAATTATTTTTCAAATCTTTCAAAAAAATATAATCAAATAAATAATAAATCAATAAATATTTGTAAAAAAATAAATATTTGTAAAAAATAAATAAATACATATTTAAAAAAAAATATATATATATAAATAAAATAACAATAAATAAATAAAACTTAGACTTAGTAACTTGGACTCATCCTTGCATTTCTATACAGCTACTCTAATGATTTGAAATGCTTTTATTATCCTATGTAAGTCACTTTAAATAAAAGAATCTGCTAAATGAATAAATGTAAAAAGAAAACTCTTTTCAGAAACTTTAAAGATCTCACCATCCTCAATCAAATAGTTGCAAGCGTCGTGTGCACTGAACTGGATTTTTACAAATGGAGGCTTAATGTCAATAGACAATTAGACGTTGACTGTCTCCATCCCCGAAAGCTCATCAGAGAGCTGATAATTAGAGCAAACTGAGCTTAAAGTGCTCACAAATGAAAGAGCCGATTGCTGTAAACAGCAGGTCAAGAGCTTTAGTCAGCCAAATGAAGCTTCACGCACACTCTTAAAGACTCAGCAGAGAAACTGGAGATCTGGAGCTGACCAACATCTCCTGTGTGTCCAGATTTACTGCACAAAACAAACAAAAATCTGTTATATTTTACAAAATGATATATTATGTTGCGTTCGCAAGTCTGTGTGTGTGTGTATCTGTTCCCCTCCCGTCTCTCTCTCTCTCACTTTCTGCCGCTTTTACCTTCATCACAGGTCCCGCCCTAATTTGGTCGGAGACGTCACTGGAGATTGGCTGGCGTGATGTAGGGCCTCTTTCAAAAGGTGAAACGGTCAGGGAGAGCGGAGAGGGAGTTGGTTGGCGTGTAGTTTGAAATTGTTGTGTTGAAAAATATTATTAGCGATTCTTGGTGTTGATTGTGTATTCCTGTGTTGTGTGTAACTTTGGTTTTCTTGTTGTTGTGATTCCTCCAGTGTTTTCCCCCCCTGAAAATTTAGTTTTTGGCTTTGTTTCTTGTCACTGTAAAAATATTGTATATACACGGTTTGAAGCAGTAGGGGTTGGATTCCACACTCTCTTTATTGTAAATATTTTCTCTTGTTTTTATATATAGGTAGGAAGTGAGGTTTAGTATTGTATTTTTATTTCTGTTATTTTCTTTGTAAGGTGTAGGTAGTTTTATTGTGGGTGTTTAGGTAGCGTGTGCTTTTTGTTTATTATATATATTTTTTGTGGGTCCTCTCTGAGGTATAGGCTTCACGTTTTGGGTGTTTAAAAAAAAAAAAAGAAAATGACAAAAAAAAGACAAATAAACGGACCCGACTCGAGGGTTTGTAAAAGTTATTTTATTTGTCGAGTGTTTTATTTATGTTACGTCTTTGACCCAGACCAGGGTCGTAACATAAATTGGGGGCTCGTCCATCCGTCCGTTGGGACTTTTTTTCTCTTTTCAGTAAGTGGGTAACATTAATTAAAAGTGTGTACATCAAAAACGTCTTCCTGGTTCTTGAACCCTTCTTGTGGACGTTCAGTGGGTAAGTCAATTCAATCTATTCTTTGTTTGGCTGCTTTCTTTTTGGTGTGGGAGGAAAGTGGTAATGGGGATTTTGATTTGACTGCTATTGTCTCCAAGCACAGAACAGTTTGATCGCTGCCGTAAGGATGATCTGTTTAGAATTGCGGAATTCTTTAAAATTGTGGTGCCACATAAGACTTAAAAAAAAATAATTAAAAGATGTGCTCTATAGAGAATTGGTTTTGCAGCGAATACTGCCTGATCCGTCGGAGGCGTAGAGATAGAAGCTACTACGCTGTCGAAGGCAGACGAGAAGCTTTCGTCTCCGCCTTTCAGGTCACCAATATTTGCACCACCAGATAGTTTGCCCAATTCGGACCCGTTATTAATGTTAAAATCGATTCGAATTTACGAATGAAACAGGAAGAGAGCGTGGCAAAAAGGCTGAGGTTAAGAGAACTGGAGCTAGAGTTGGAAAAAGAGCGGCTTCGTGTGGATCGCAGTCGGTCTCCCCTGGCTGTGGATCCACTGGAAAGTTCCCCTGCTCTTCCCTCATTCGCTCAGTTACCCGCCGGCCCTTTGCCAACCTCTTCCACTCCAGTTCCAGTTGTTGATGTGACTAAAGCTCCCATATTTGATGTGAGCAGACATATTAACTTGGTGCCTCCTTTCCGTGAAGCTGAAGTGGACAGCTATTTTACCGCGCATGCTAGTACAAAACTGTACCCATAGGTAATAGATAGGGTTGCACGATATTGGAAAAATCTGACATTGCGATATTTTGTTTTTCTATGTATTGCAATATGAATACAATTTCCCCAGATGACTTGAATAGCTCTATTTGGAAACAAATTGGAAGAAAGAATAATTACAATAGCGCAATAAAAAAAGTAATAGAAACAGTGCTTTATGGTTTTCTGGAGAGTCGAACACCATTCAGGTACAAATATTGAATAATGAAATGTAAAATAACACTATAGTCTTCGTTGTATTAATAGTTCAGTGACTTTATTCTTCATGAAAGTTACAAATGTTGTATTTTTTGTGCGTATTTTGTATTTCAACTCTCTTGAAATGCCTTTAAAACGTATGCAAAGTTTCACTATGTTATAGTTATACTTTGCAATGACTCCACAAATGTCATGTGTTCTCAATTTTTGTGCTGATAGACTATAGTGTTCTCACGATACTGGAATTCGATACCAATCGTTACTGAAGTTTCAGAGACGTCCATTTCCCGCTAACATTTGAGCGCGTTCTTAAACATCGCTGATTTGCCATTGTGTTCAGGAACTCAACAGAAATGACTGTGATTGGCCGTGAAGGTCATCAGGTCACCAAACTCACCGCTGTTTACTGAGTGTAACCACAGATACACGGACACTGGAGCATTTTACTGATGACCTTCACGGCCAATCACAGTCATTTCTGTTGAGCATATGAACACAACGGCAAATCAGCACTGTTTAAGAACACGTTCAAATGGGAAATGGACGTTTTTGAAATTTCAGTACCGATTGGTACCGAATTCCAGTATCGTGAGAACACTAATAGACTATAATCCCAACTCAACATTGCATGTTTTGCGATGTGATATCGATGCTGGAGCTATATTGGGCAGCCCTAGTAATGGAAAAGTTCAAACAACTGTATACACTCCAAAAATGACTTTTACTGCTTGTTCAAACTACTTAGTTGTTGAGTACAGTTGAAACAGCACAATTTTTCTATTTTCAATTTTCTATTCAATTCTATTTCTATTTTCAGTTTTTCTATTGTGAAATAGATTGTGAAATAGATTATTCTATTTCTATTCTATTGTGTAACTTAATTGTTGTATGTTTAATCCACTTAAATTTGTAAAAACGATTAAGTTAACTTAATTGATTTGTGTTGGGACAATATGACGGAATTGTGTAGAACCCAGCATTTTTAACAGTGTAGCCACTCGAATGGTTGTAATGTAATTTATATAGTGCATTTATTGTGTATGGCTAATGGCTATACACCTAAAGCGATTCACAATCATGAGGGGGGTCTCTCCACACCAACATCCACTTGGATGATGCGACGGCCACAACACAACGGCGCCAATGCTTCACCACACACCCAGCTATAGGTAGAGTGGAGAGACAGTGATAGAGCCAGTTTAATGGATGGGGATAATTGGGAGGCCATGATGGGTAAGGGCCGATGGAGGGAATTTGGCTTTACGAGAAGTGCCATGGGATTTTTAATGATTTTTAATGAGATAGTCAAGACCTCAGTTTAACGTCTCATCCGAAAGACAGCACTTACTGAAAGTATGGTGTCCCCTTCACTATACTGGGGCATTAGGACTCTCACAGACTGCAGGTTGAGCGCCCCCTGCTGGCCTCACTAACACCACTTCCAACAGCAACCTAGTTTTCCCATGTGGTCTCCCATCCAGGTACTGACCAGGCTCAGCCCTGCTTAGCTTCAGTGAGTAACCATCTTGGGCTGCGGAGTGATATGGCTGTGTGGTTTGAGGAAACCGTTTGGGGGAAAGCATTGAAGTCGACTAACTTTATTCATTTAAGTTCAGTCAACTTAAACCATTTACTGCAATTGGTTTCCTAAAACCATTTGAGTAGGTAAACAGTTGTTTAGACTTAATTCGTTTAAGTTAATTGAACTCATACAGATTTGATATGTGTACTTAAAAGGTTTAAGTTACTAATGCTCTAAATGTTTGACGATATCAATACAAATAATGTAAGTATATATGAGTCAGTATAAAGAATATACAACATTATTCGCCCTCCTGTGAATTTTTATTTTCTTTTTCAAATATTTCCCAAATGATGTTTAACAAAGCAAGGAATTTCTCACAGTATTTCCTATAATATTTTTTCTTCTGGAGAAAGTCTTATTTGTTTTATTTTGGCTAGAATAAAAGCAGTTTTTAATTTTTTTAAAAACTATTTTAAGGTCAATATTATAAGCCCCCTTAAGCAATATTTTTTTCGATTGTCTACAGAACAAACTATTGTTATTAGTGGTGTAACGGATCACTAATCTCACGGTTCGGATCACATGGATCGGACCATTTTTGAGTCACGGATTGGACCATTTTTCGGATGAGCAAAAAAGGAGGAGACAATGTCATTTGCTTTCCATTTATACAAAAATATTACTGCAACAAACAGAACTTAGAACCTGTAATTTTAATAAAAATAAAAATCAAGAAAGAACCATCTGAATAAAAGGAAAATATTCAATACGAAAAATGATCTTTGCTACTGTTGCTGATAATGCTAAATATAGAAATCTAACATCTCATACAACATATCATATTCATTTTCAGTTAATGATTCAAAAAATCACACATACAACTTCATGTTTCATTACAGGTGGATCATTTTTGAAAACCTATTCAGTGACATAATTTTGATGGTTGTTTGTGGCCACCTATTGGTTACACAATGTAATTGCTACAAAATTCACCAGCGTCAAGTTCCATTAATCTGTGATTTTAATCTTTACCATAAACATCAGTGTTTATATCTGAACTATAAACTGTTCTCCCAGTATTTCTGTGTTATTTGACTGTAACTAACTGAAAAAGTGTACAAACTGAATCTCTCTCGATCAAACGCAGATTTAAATGCAGCGCTTCGAAGGATTAATAAACATGCAAATCATTATCATTTATCATTCATGTTGCGCAGGTTTGAATTGAGATCACGATCTTTTAATGTTTAATTGTGCAGCTTTACATTGAATGCATTAATGCAGGCTAAACAAACAGCAACAGAAAACACCTTTAATAAATAGCCTAAGAAAGCATTTAGGTAGGTCCCACCACAACTTTTTCCATCATCATTATATTTTACAGGGAAGCCAAAATGCTTTCATACACGTGATTTGAATGACGCGGGAGGCGATCCCTCTGCAATTGTTGTAAATGTTGGATTAAACTACAAGTTCAAAAAAAGTTATTAATCCACGGGTCACGTGCGTTTCAACCGTGATCCGTTACACCCCTAATTGTTATACAATGAATTGTCTAATTACCCTTGCCTAGTTAACTTAATTAACCTGGTTAAGCCTTTAAATTGCACTTTAAGATGAATACCAGTATCTTGAAAAAAGTGTGCTGTTTTAACATTGAAATAAGTTTGTTTTACTCACCCCGTTGGAAGATTATTTTGCTTTTTTAAGAAAAAACTCCCTTAAATTTGACTCATTATTTCTATAAACAAGACCTTTTTTTTTTTGCTTGTCTAGAAAATGCTTCTTGATTTAAGAATTTTTAGATATTTGGACTAGAAACAGGACAAAAAGTTTAAATAATAAAAGCATGCTCTCTCATTTTAATCTCTGCTGCATATATAGTACTTGAAATTGTGTATTGCAGTTCTGCATGCGGTTTTCTGGCTCAGTTCAGCAGGTCTGATGTTTTGCATGTGTGTCGTGATGGCAGGTTGTTTGAGTGCAGACGCTGTGTGTTAAGTGTGTGGTTAAGTGTGTGTTTGTGCCGCTGTAAGTTGTTTTTGCAGTAGAGGGTCTGTCAGATTGATGGTCATTGAGACGGGCAGAAATAGAGGCTACGAAAAACACAGGAACAAAAAGAATTGAGCTGTCAGTGTCATTTAGAGACCTGCTCTCACTCTGCGTGTGCGTGTGTGTGCGTGTGGGTGTGTGTGTGCATGTGTGCGTGTGTG